>BCLF01000021.1:1857052-1881779 GCA_001602275.1 Zoysia japonica | reverse complement strand
CCGTTGTTAGTTGTTGGCCTAAGCACTTTCCGTTCATACCACATGTCGAATATAATGGTAAGACAAGCCGAATATCTCATTTGCATACCGGCGTTTGGGCGATGACGGCATGTCTTGACTGACACGCACGAGTGACCGGTGGGCTCCCACGAGACATGGGACCGGTCCTCCCTGACATGTCGATTGTTCAACTGTTCGGGAATGGATGAGAGAAAGGTTGACATGAGTGCCCTCTTGTGTAACTTTAGCGGGTTGCATGAGCCGGATGGTCCTCAAGTCGTGTGGGTACAGTTGAACCCCCCTGCAGGGTGTATAATCGATTCAAACTGCCGTGATCTCGGTCATGATCAAGCTTAGTGCTTCTCAATTTTCATCGTAGTTAATAATTTCATCTATGAAATTACTTGTGGGAAAATTTGTGAGCTATATTGGAGGAGATGTATTGATGGACGCATCTCTTGTTGCTATTTTCACTTTAGGGGTAGAATGGTTGGTATATTAGAGTGTAGTTGCCCAAGTGTCCTTTACTTTATGCTTATGCTTATAATATATGTATTTACTACTGCTTTTCCGCAATAAATTTTGAGTATCCTTTGCATGATTTTCCTTGCTACTGCCTAACTCATGATCCTTGGAGTCGGGATGTTTATCCCACGAGTAAGTCTTGCTGAGTACCTTTGTACTCACGTTTGCTTTTGATGTTTTGTAGGTGAGAATGACTTGGTCTTTGGCTACTTCTTCCCCGCCGATGCCGGCGAAGGGGATGAGTAGTTGCTGTCCGGTCATGGCTCGTGTTGGTGATGTTCGTGGGCTGAGCATTACCAACTCTTTTGCTTGGTTTCAAAATGTGTTCTGCTGTGTACTCGTCGTTACCCCTGCTAGAACCTTTCAGCTCTCATTCTTAAACATTTCAGATCTATCCCGTTAAACTCTTGGTCTGTAATCTGAAGTTTATAACTCTTATAATCTGTTCTGAGTATGTGTGACCCCTATGTGATGTATGCAATGTTGTTTACCGATGTGTTTATGTCCTGGGCATTGTTTGGGAAGCATATCGGAGGACTACCGGAGTTGATTTCTCG
This sequence comes from Zoysia japonica, assembly GCA_001602275.1. NCBI lineage: Eukaryota > Viridiplantae > Streptophyta > Magnoliopsida > Poales > Poaceae > Zoysia > Zoysia japonica. Next base: position 1,880,697 of record BCLF01000021.1, on the reverse strand, counting down.
TTAGTTAGAATTTAGGCTTGCACTCTGTTTATGGACAGCGAGCTAATTCGACAAATTGGAACTCAATTTGGATGGTTACTTACAGCGTGGCATCAAAGCAAGGTTTACGCATACAAAAAAAAAACTAAAACATGGAACTAAGTGGTTGCTAATTTTTTTTCCCTCTTGTCCTGGAATTGTTTGTCTCACTTGTGTCTAATTAATTTGATTACATACACATGGGATGCTGTATGGGTTTAAGATGGCAGCCATCTCTTGTTATAGGACGTGTTATTTAGTTACGATTGCAAAAAGAATTTGTTTGTGAAAACTGCCCATGCATGACGTCTGTTGTTCTTTTTCTGTTAGTGTTGTTTTGCCTGTTGTCTGTGGGGAGAGATTTTGATTCGCGTGAGAATCGTTAGTACGAGCATATGCATATCATGTCATACATGTTTGCACCCTTCCTTGACAATCAATGTAAGCTGAATCATAAAATCTGTCCACAAAACAAAATTATTAACTTCTGTCCTAAACCATTAAAAAAATCTGCCACTCAAATATTTAGTTAAGTTGATTCTATTCAAATGAATTTGAACCAAAAGAATATAACTTTGGTTTTCAGAACTCTGGTACAAAAGTGCCAAATTTGTAAACCCAATCTGCTATCTTTGGTGGTTTTCTATCATTCTCCTCACCATCCACATCAGCTACAATATCTACCATCTACTGTTCAGTATTTTTTTTAAGTTAATCCTCACAGTTATCTTCATCAAAAAATTCCTGGTTGTGGCAATTCCTTGCTGTCATAATCTTCTTTGTTGTTCCAAAAATTTGTTTCCGGTCGCTGACCCTTGTTTGGCGGCAGGATGAGGACTCGTACCGGTGCTGGTGAGGACACTGCAGAGGGCTCTAATGCGCAGAACATGAATCCACCACCACCGCCGACTATGGCAGAAGTTCTCATGCAAGTTGAGCAAAACCGTAGAGAGCAGACTGGTCTTCTCCAAGCCATTGCTCAACACTTGGCTCCCCGTGGTGGAGGTGAAGCAGCCCGTGAGGGTGACTTCGCTGATTTCCTACGCACCCAACCACCTGTTTTCACTCGGGCGAAAGATTGTCTGGATGCCGACCATTGGCTGCGCACTGTTGAGCAAAAGCTTGACCTTGTGAGGTGCGGACAGCACGAAAAGGTCCTCTTTGCTGCTCACCAACTCCAGAACAAAGCCGGTGCTTGGTGGCAAAACTTCCGTGCTATGCGGTCCTCTGACCACCACTTCACATGGGATGAATTTCGTTCTGCTTTTCGCGCCTTCCACATCCCTGAGGGTGTGATGGAGATAAAGAGGCTTGAATTCCTCAATCTGAAGCAAGGCAACAAGTCCGTGATGGAGTATGTGCACGCTTTCAACTATCTAGCACAATATGCTCAGGATGATGTCAACACCGATAGGAAGAAGAGGGGCTGTTTTTATAACGGTCTTTCGGAAGAAATGCAGGACAAGCTCTCAGCATCGGAGTATCGTGACTTCAACCACCTTATGGATAGAGCTATTTTTGCTGAGGACAAGATGCTCAAACTTGAGGCTAAGAAGCGCAAGCGCACTGTCCTACCATCAGTGGGTGGTACCTCGCAACGTCCACGCCCGGGATTTCAGCCTCTTGCACATATGTCAGGCTATGCAGCACCACAGCCTATGTGGGTAGCTCGTCGCCCACCCTTCACTGCTACTCAAGCTCCAAGACCTGTTCCAAATCAGGCTCCCAATGCCGGTCTTGGTCCGTGCTTTAGCTGTGGCCAATACGGACACATCTCTCGTGCCTGTCCTACTCCAAGGCGTGGAGTGGGGGCTGCTACTCTGAACCAGCCACCACGACCACCTGTCCGTCCTTTTCAGCAGCAGGCTAAGAAGACACAAGTGCCCAAGCGCGGCCGTGTTAACTATACAACGGCCGAGGAGGTGCAAGAGGGAAGCGAGGTGCTTATGGGTACGCTTTTCATCAACTCTCAACTTACCAAAGTTTTATTTGATTCCGGTGCTTCTCATTCATTCATCAATAGAGAATATGCTATTCAACACAACCTGAACATACATGCAACCAAGTCACCCCTTTTGATTGAAGCACCTGGTTCTGAAATTTTTGTTAACACTATGGTTTCGAGTGTACCGATCATGGTTGAAAACACTCTAGTGCATACCAATCTGCTAGTTCTTGACTTGAAGGGATTGGATATCATTCTTAGGATGAATTGGTTGATCTCTAATGATGCCATAATCTATGTTGCTCAAAGGGTTGTCTCCCTAAAAAATTCTTCCAGTGGTCGAATTTCCCTCTACCTTAGAGAGGGCGGTTCTTGTCTCTATCAGTTGAATGCTGTTGCTACTCCAGAGTTATCATCTATTTCTGTAGTCTGTGAGTACCCGGATGTGTTTCCAAATGAGTTGCCGGGAATGCCGCCTGACCGAGCGGTGGAGTTTGTTATTGAACTTGAACCTGGAACTGCTCCAATTTCAAAGCGACCTTATCCTATGTCTTCTGAAGAGTTGGCTGAAATGAAGAAGCAACTAAAAGAACTTCTTGATAAGGGTTTTATTCGTCCAAGTTCTTCTCCATGGGGTTGTCCGGCTCTCTTTGTCAAGAAAAAGGATGGCTCATTGCGGATGTGTGTTGATTACCGTCCGTTGAATGCTGTCACCATCAAGAATAAATATCCACTTCCACGGATTGATATCCTCTTTGATCAGCTAGCCGGTGCTTGCTTTTTCTCCAAGATCGACTTAAGGCTTGGTTATCATCAAATAAAAATCAGAGAAGAGGACATTCTGAAGACGGCTTTCTTGACTCGGTATGGGCTTTATGAGTTTCTTGTCATGTCCTTCGGTCTCACAAATGCTCCCACGTACTTTATGTACTTGATGAATAGCATATTCATGGAAGAGCTTGATGTCTTCGTCGTGGTTTTCATTGATGACATTCTCGTATTCTCAAAATCTGAGCAACAGCATGCACATCACCTTCGTGTCGTGCTTGAAAAGCTACGGCAACATCATCTTTATGCCAAGTTCAGTAAATGTGAATTTTGGCTGAAGGAAGTAGCTTTTCTTGGGCATGTCATTTCCAAAAATGGTATTGCAGTTGACCCTGCCAAAGTTCAAGATGTGTTGGACTGGAAACAGCCAACAAGTATCACTGAAATCCGGAGTTTCCTTGGACTTGCCGGTTATTATCGACAGTTTATCAAGCATTTCTCAAAAATTGCAAAGCCAATGACCAAGCTGTTACAAAAAGGTGTAAGATTTGAATGGTCTTCAGACTGAGCAAGCCTTTCAAAACTTGAAAACACTTCTCACGATAGCACCTGTTCTTGCTCAACCCGATATCAACAAAAGCTTTGATGTTTATTGTGATGCTTCTCGTATCGGACTTGGGTGTGTGCTTATGCAAGATGGGAGAGTCATTTCTTATGCTTCTCGTCAGCTGAAGCGTCATGAAGAGAATTATCCCACCCATGACCTCGAACTTGCTGCTGTTGTTCATGCCCTGAACATTTGGCGGTATTACCTTCTCAGTAAGACTTGCAATATCTATACCGATCACAAGAGTCTCAAATATATATTTACTCAAGCTGATCTGAATCTGAGACAAAGAAGGTGGCTTGAACTTATTAAAGATTACAAGTTGGAGATACACTATCATTCGAGAAAAGGCCAATGTCGTTGCCGATGCCTTGAGCCGCAAAGGCCATTGCAATTGTTTAACTGTTGCAGCCGGAACAAACACACTTTGTGATGAGTTTCGGAGGCTCGGCATTGAAATGGTTGAGGAAGGATTTCTTGCCAATCTAGAGGTGAAGTCCACATTACTTGCTCAGATCAAGGTGGCTCAAAAGAATGACAAGGGCATGGCTCGAATTCATTCCAAAATGAATAAGGGCCAAGCTGTTTGTTTCTCTATGGATGAGCAAGGTGTTCTTTGGTTTGGGAAACGACTCGTGGTTCCAAAAGTGCCAGAGCTGCGGGAGAAAATTTTAGATGAGGCACATGACTCTCTTCTATCCATCCATCCTGGAAGTTCAAAAATGTATCGAGATCTGAAGTAGAAATTTTGGTGGACTCGTATGAAGTGGAAAATTGCTCGGTACGTCTCCAAATGTGATGTATGTCAATGAGTGAAGGCCAGTCACTTAAACCAGCAGGCACGTTGCAACCGTTGCCTATTCCTTCGTGGAAATGGGAGGACATTAGTATGGATTTCATAGTCGGTTTGCCCAAAACATCCAACGGCTATGACTCCATATGGGTAATTGTTGATCGGTTGACAAAATCAGCACATTTCCTTCCAGTCAAGACTACCTTTCCAGCAAAAGTTTATGCGGAGCTATACCTTACTCGCATTGTATGCCTCCATGGTGTTCCAAAGACGATTGTCTCAGATCGTGGCTCACCATTTGTATCTCATTTTTGGGAAAGTCTTCAAGAGGCGATGGATACCAAACTTTTACACAGTTCGGCCTACCATCCCCAAACAGGAGGCCAAACGGAAAGAGTTAATCAAATCCTTGAAGACATGTTGAGAGCATGTGTGCTAACCTATGGGAAGAAGTGGGAAATTTGCTTGCCATTCGCAGAATTCTCCTATAACAACAGCTACCAATCAAGTATAAGAATGTCTCCTTTTGAAGCTCTCTATGGGAGACAGTGTAGAACACCGTTGAACTGGTCCGAGACAGGAGAAAGACCTTTCTTTGGTCCTGATTTGGTCAATGAGGCTGAGGCTAAAGTGCGACAAATTCAAGAGCATTTGCGGGTGGCACAGTCTCGACAAAAGAGCTATGCTGACCGTCGTCAAACGGAACTGCATTTTGAAGTTGGAGACTATGTCTATCTCAAAGTTTCTCCACTTCGTGGCACACAAAGGTTCCATGTGAAAGGAAAGTTGGCTCCTCGTTACATTGGTCCTTTCAAGATCACTGCAAGACATGGTGCTGTGGCATACAAGTTGCAACTTCCGTCATCTCTCTCCAATGTTCATGATGTATTCCATATCTCTCAATTGAAGAAATGCCTTCGAGTTCCAACCGAAGCCATTGCTATCGACACTCTTAATCTACAGCCGGATCTCTCATATGTCGAGTATCCCCTGCGCATTCTTGATGAGGCAGAACGCAGGCTGCGGAACCGGTCAATTAAATTTGTCAAGGTGCAATGGAATAATCATTCGGAGGATGAAGCCACATGGGAGCGTGAAGACAAATTCTGTTGTGAGTATCCTGATTTCTTCTCAAGGTTGTAAGTGAACTCTCCTTCTCATGGTGACTCCTTTTGTTCTATGTATCATGTCCTTGAATTTCTGTCATTCAATCAAATCCTTCTTCCCTTTTACCCTTCTCCTAGTTTGCTGAATCTCGGGACGAGATTCTTCTAAGGGGGGGAGGTTTGTCACACCCCAACTTGTAAAACACTGAAAATGCGCAGCACCTGCATGTTGAGGGTAAAGTTCAATCCCTAGAGCAATCCCAATTCAAATCTGAATTCAACTAAATTAAGAAAATAAATGCCAAACAAACCCATTCCATAAACTCACCTTTTTATAAAAGAAGTGTGCAAATGAGAAAATACAATAATTAACTAGGCTATATAATAGAATTTTGGAGAATTTATCATAATTTTTACAACTCACCTAATGCCCGTAACTGTTCAGTCAAATTTCAGAAGTCAACNAAAAGTTGTTCAAAACATCATGTCCCATCGTCACAAAAAGTTTCATAATTTTTCAAGGCCGGGAAGGATGGTCTCTAGAGGAAAAAACAATGCACAGTTTCAAACTCCCAGACTTTCGAAATTCCTGCCAGTCTCACCTGTCAGTCCTTGTTCTTTCACCTCTTTCTCCCCATTGGACAGCTTGGGCGGCAGCCCCTGAGCCTGGACGCCGAAACCAGGCGTGCAGCTCTCACTCCTTCCTATTTTCCTCCCAGGCCAGAGCTTTTCTCCCCCTTTCCATCCCCTCACAGCCACCACCACCATTTCCACCCTTGGAGCTCCCTGGAGCTGCTGGTATGCTGCTCTCCTTGCAAAACCGCTGCAGTAATCTTCTCCACTAGCACTTTTAGGTGTTCCATGTCTTATTTTCGTCCTCCCTCTCTTGGTTGGACAGAGATTGAGGCCTCTCCATTCTTTCTGTGAAGGAAAGAAGGAGCAGCAGGAAGCAAGCAGTAGAGCTGCAGTAGGGTGGCTAGGCAGCCTCTGGAATCATTCTGGTCTTCTTCCTCAGGCCAGCAGCTATGAATTTCCAGCTAGACGTCACCCTCTTGCCGTCTGCTGGTCTTTGTTCTTCGACGGTGTGCCATTTGTTCCTTGTTCAGCTGGGTTCCTTGCTGCCGATCTGAGCTGCCGGGTTGAGCTCGACACTGCTGTGGTGAGGCTGCATGACACTTATCCTCTCTCTGTGTTCATTTTCATTTTAACCATCCTTTGATCTGTTGCTGTGTTGCCATCCTATCCCAAGATTTGGAACCCATTGCCCTGCCTGAGAGAGGGCAGCAAGGAAGCTTGCTAGTTCAGCGGTGGCATGCTAATACTAATTCTTTTCATTTCTTTCTCGAGTCATATAAAAGATTAAATGACCCAGAAATTATGAAATAAATTTTATTGAGTTCTAATAACCTGGTTACATAATGGAATTGTTGCACGTCAATATGTTATAATGCTTCCAATAGGCCCACTGTAGAGTAGTCTAAAGAGTTGTAATTACCTCCTTTAGCGGATTTGAATCATGATAAAATGAATGCGCCTTTTCTCATGTCAATGCTAGTTCTGTTAGTTCACTCGCATTGGGTTCTTTTGCTGTTCTAAAAGTCAACTCATCCTAAAATTGATAAATGAAATAAATTCTCTGTTAATCAGCATGCATTGTGTTTTTATCTCTTGTGTCCATTTTTTTTCCTTTTTTTTATCTTTTCACCATGGTAAATGTATGCATCTTTAAATTGTGAAACTTGTGCTAACAATCCTAATTGAGTACATCTAGCTGGCATGCAAAGTTTTACTCTCATATAAGATGTTTATGTATTCCTTCAATTTAATCACTCCACTATTTAAGCCACATGTGAAATTAATTATTAAGTAATTCAAAGTCAACTTCGTGATTCTAGACCTGTTCAAAGTATCATGTTTTGATGATACACATCCACTAAATAATCCCCTATCTATAATGTATCCACAAATATCTGTCGAGAGAACAATTTCAGAATTTATTCCATTCGCTTTGTTCCTGGACAGAGCAGCAGTAAATCTATAATAACTTGAGCTATACAACTCCAAACCACACCTTTTGAATTGCAACATGTTTATAACTTCAGTATCTAAACCCCTGCAAAGTTTCATTGCATTTGCATTATGCATTGCATCATGACATACATTTTCATACCCGCGTATTTTATTTTTCCTTTGTTTTGTGAACGACGCTCAGGAGTGTGACGGGTTGCTGTGGAAGCTGAAGTTTCCGAGCTTAGGTTTGTGGAAGAGACTCCTCCTCCTGAAGGCAAGCATGATGCATACTGACCTCTGTTTTTACTTAATCGGCGAAATGAACTATTGTGTTATTGTTGCATTGTCGGGCAATAGGATAAGTATGGTTAAGTTGGTTCATGTCGTTTATCCACTCCTTGTTGTATTTTAGGTCTTTGGACAGGGTGGGAGGTTTTTCTTTTGCGATGTGTCTTGCTTAGCCATGCTTAGACCGGTAGAAGTCGATTCGGTGGAGGGTCATCACCGTTTTCGCGAGAATAAGAACCTTTTGTCTTGAGGTAATGTTGTGGATGCTCAAAACCTGAAAAAAGTTAAATTGTGGACCGAAAGGGGGATAGGTGTGTAGCCCCATTTGGTCGATTAAGGACCGGCCGTTGTTAGTTGTTGGCCTAAGCACTTTTCGTTCATACCACATGTCGAATATAATGGTAAGACAAGCCGAATATCTTATTTGCATACCGGCGTTTGAGCGATGACGGCATGTCTTGACTGACACGCACGAGTGACCGCTGGGCTCCCACGAGACATGGGACCGGTCCTCCCTGGCATGTTGATTGTCTAACCGTTCGGGAATGAATGAGAGAAAGGTTGACATGAGTGCCCTCTTGTGTAACTTTAGCGGGTTGCATAAGCCGGATGGTCCTCAAGTCGTGTGGGTACAGTTGAACCCCCTGCAGGGTGTATAATCGATTCGAATTGCCGTGATCTCGGTCATGATCAAGCTTAGTGCTTATCAATTTTCATCGTAGTTAATAATTTCATCTATGTAATCACTTGTGGGAAAATTTGTGAGCTATATTGGAGGCGATGTATTGATGGACGCATCTCTTGTTGCTGTTTTCACTTTAGGGGTAGAATGGTTGGTATATTAGTGTGTAGTTGACCATGTGTCCTTTACTTTATGCTTATGCTTATAATATATGTATTTACTACTGCCTTTCCGCAATAAATTTTGAGTATCCTTTGCATGATTTTCCTTGCTACTGCCTAACTCATGATCCTTGGAGTCGGGATGTTTATCCCATGAGTAAGTCTTGCTAAGTACCTTTGTACTCACGTTTGCTTTTGAAGTTTTGCAGGTGAGAATGACTTGGTCTTTGGCTACTTCTTCCCCGCCGATGCCGGCGAAGGGGATGAGTAGTTGCTGTCCGGTCATGGCTCGTGTTAGTGATGTTCCTGGGCTGAGCATTACCAACTCTTTTGCTTGGTTTCAAAATGTGTTCTATTGTGTACTCGTCGTTTCCCCTGCTAGAACCTGAACTAAAGCTAGCCCTTTGTTTAATTATGTTTGTAGAAAGTTTGAGAGTTAACTGCAACCTTGCAGCTCTCATTCTTAAACATTTCAGATCTATCCAGTTAAACTCTTGGTCTGTAATCTGAAGTTTATAACTCTTATAATCTGTTCTGAGTATGTGTGACCCCTATGTGATGTATTCAATGTTGTTTACCGATGTGCTTATGTCCTGGGCATTGTTTGGGAAGCATATCGGGGGACTACCGGAGTTGATTTCTCGTTAGTTGGAATTTAGGCTTGCACTCTGTTTATGGACAGCGAGCTAAGTTGACTAATTGAACTCAACTTAGATGGTTCCTTACACATACGGAGGTTGTTCTACACTTGACGTAGTAGGCGCCGATGCACTAGTAGTAGGACTTACTTGCGCAATATGAGATGATGATGCAATAGTAACATTTTTAGACTTAGACAAGTTTTCTTAGATCATGTATTGCATATCGTTCATCAAGACCTTTTTCGTATCGGCAAAATAATACGAAAGGTCTTTAAAAATAACGGGAGGGTGTGAAGATGTCCTTACATTGACAGCACCCATAGCTGTGTCGTCGTCGACGGCCGGAAGAATGAGCTCCTTCACTTGTGAGATCGCGCTTTGGCCGACCTTTTTGAAACACGCAAAGTACTCCTGCAGCTCTCGCTCCTCGCGCGCCTTGCAAGCCTCTTCGGAGGCCCTCCGGCCTTCCAAGAACGTCTTGCGCGCCTCTTCAAGCAACTCCTCCAAAGATGGCATGATGATGTTCATCGTAGAGATCTCAGAGGTCATGGTGGAAATGACGATTCGGTTTGTGCAACCGGAATCACTCGTCCCCAACGGAGTTGCCAAAAAGTGTATTGACGTCGAAATCGGGTCTGTGTCAACGCACTGCTTGCACGTCTGTGTGCGGGAACGCCGGCGTTTCTCTAATGTCGGGTTTAGGGCAGCACTTAGACAATCTCGCCTCAGGAGAGATTCCGTCGGAGGAGGATGTCTTAGGGATGATTCGGGCTCGGTCAGGCCAACCGAATCGCCTTCAAATGTCGTCGAAACGAAGTAAAAACAGCACAAGGGTCGATTAAAGGGATTAGGGTTTGGAGAAGAACGAAATGTAAAGACAAATTGTTTTGATCGATTGGGATGATCCTCAACCGGTCATGGGCTTTTTTTTTAAGAGGAGGGATGGTCTTATTTCGCAGGGCAAATAATCTCACGAGTTAAAAAAGAAATTAGAATCAATCAGCTAAAAATTTTCCTAAATCAGCATTACCGGAGTCTTTGGTAAAGTGCCGGACACTCCGGTAAGATGAAGAAGGTTCCGTCGTGTAATTCTGGGAACTCGAGAGGGCTCATCGGATACTCCGGTGGGCTAAATGCCCGAACCCGAGAGAGCTCACCGGACACTTCGGCAACGTGCCGGACACTCCGGTGGGCTAAGTGCTCGAACTCGAGAGGGCTCACCGGACACTCCGGCATTATGTCGAACACTCCGGTGGGCTAAGTGCCCGAACTTGAGAGGGCTCACCAGATACTCCGACAATGTGTCGGATACTTCGGTGACCCTATGATTTTTTTTGTGTCAACAAAGAGTTACTTGGTCTGTTTGAAAACTCAGAGCGGTGATTTCAGAGGAGGTCTCTGAAACTTCAGAGTTACGTGGTCTCGCTTGGGACATGGTGGTACATTGATCGTATCTCCCGTGCAGAAGAACATTGGAATAAATTTTCTTTCTTAAGTTAAAACAAATTAAAATGGTGCATTGTCCAACATAAACGTGTCAATACACCTAAATATCCTAATCAGACCAAATTTGATGCTTCAAGAACTTCTATGATGCAAGGATTCAGCAGCGGGAGCAATTGGAGGCTCAAGGAATTCTTCTTCTTCCTGTAATCTTTACAAGACTAATCCTGGTAAGAGAATCGGGCCCTTCCGTGAGGCGCACCCCGCCGTGTGTGTTTGATGCTGTATGCCATGCCAGTTTTCTTCGTCTGAATTCTGACAGCTCATCCCTCACCTATGGGTCGATCGACTCGATCCGAACCGGACCCTGCATTGCAGGAGAGGCTGCCCCCTTCTTCCTGCTCGTAGATGGATTGCACGCTCTAGAAATGGAAAAAACTTGGGTAAACAGAACTATTGCAGATCTGGAATGATTTTGTATTATGGTCTATCTCGCTTGGGGCATTTTTTAAATCAATGCTCATGAATTTGGATGGATCCTTGCAAGAGCGACATACCTTGGAATGTCAGGCCTGCAAACCAAATCAGTGCCTATATGTGACAATCAAAACCTATTGGGGAACCCATCGTTCAGGATTGAGAAAAGTCTCAAATTTGCAATTCTTTCCTTCAGAAAGGTCATGAAGTGTAAACTCTAATTCTGCGATCCTGATGTAACTGAATTTCAGGAATACATGAACCTGAGCCAGGTTTGGAAAAACATGGTGCCTAATAACTTGTGTTATCCTGATGTAAGAAACTTCTGAAGTTTGCTGAGGGCACAGAAAATGAATTTCAGAAATAATGAACCTGAGCCAGATTTGGGAAAACTAGGTGCCTAATAACTTTTATTTAAAGTGTATGCATGCTTGTTGTGAAATGTTGTTTCCTAGAGCTTCTAGGATCAAACAAATTTCAATATAATAATCCAGCATGTCGCTTAAGCAACCGAATAGGACAGGCCTGATGTTGTTTCTCAGCAGAGAGGCGTGAAGCGCCAGTGACATTCTGTACAAGGTTGGTACTGAAGTCCACCAAAAATAGATGCCTTTGACTTTGGTGAGAAAGAATGTCATCCATACTCCTAGAGCGTAAATACACCAGGAGAGGATATAGAAATCACAGTACTGGTTTACGATTACCCAAATATTTTCTGATCCGGATAACAAATTCATCAAATATTTTTCTTGCAGTGCCAGCATATTTTGCTGATATCAGATCAACTGAAATACTATAATTATGCCTGCAGTTTCTATATTTTCTCAACTCTTGCTGTTCCTGAGGTCTGCATGTTTCCATAAGCTTAGGAGCTAAGGGCAAACAAATTATGCCATGGGGAACGAAGCGGCTCCTACGCGTAGGCTTATTTAGAAACTGAAGTATCTGATGAACTCGAGTTCCTGTCAGCCTCAGAAGAATTCTTATACATAGGGCAAAGTTAAGGTTTCCAATACTGATGTATCAGCAGCAACGGTGAAATTTCAGAGTCAAAACATGCATAATGAAGAAGAGTTAATTTGGGCACCAGATGCAGCAGAAAGCTATTATACTAGAGCAATTTATGTATCCAGATTCCAGTTAGCTTCAGTAACTAAACATGGTGTATGAGATGCTGGGTTAATTAGGAACTAATGTATGTGATGTAACAAGTATTCAGAAAATGATGTATCAAGTGTAATATGAAAATTGTAGTCTTTTATAATCACTGATCTATATGCAATGGCACCAGTCGACAATGTAAACTTCTTTGCTCCTATTGTTATGATCTGTGTGATTCCTACAAAAATCAGTGAATTATACTATCAAAATTCTTTGAATTTAGTGAATACATGCTGTCAAAATTTTAATGAATTTGGTGAATGCATACTGTCAAAGGTCAAGGAGTGAAATCTGATAATTATGTGATCTTGATGAAAGAAACTTCTGAAGTTTGCTGAGACCATAGTGCGGATTCGTCAGGATTTTTTGGCTCCCTCTACCGCAGCAGCTTCGGCCATTTGATTTTTTTTTTTAAATGCTTTGGCCATTTGTTAATTTTGCTCAAAACACTTGTCTCAACGGCTGCAACATGATTTGCTACCATCTCAAAACAAAAATAAATGATTTGCTGCAGGTGTCTTCAAAAATTGACATAAAAATAGAACTGAGTTGATACGAAATAGATTCTAATTAGCATAGGACAACAAGTGTTTGATGGATATTTTAACTCTGAATTCATATGAGTAAATAATTAAGGTTCCAAATTTGCATTTTCACTTGCATGGACAAAATTTACTGATGCTACAGTATTCTCAAATATTCCTATATATGACCTCTGGCCATGGGCCTATATTTTACTAAGATTTTTCTTAGCTTTCTAAATATAAGCAGCATTGGACTTTCAATATAGTATGAATGGATATTATTAAGAGATATTTGCTTGTTTAATTTGGGTCATATAGGTGGTAGGTCATGTAAACAAAATCATTGCAATACCAATTTTCTATCAATTAATCTATTATTTCTATACCAATGAAATAAATTCGTGGCAATACATGCCTACTAGATGCAACGTATAAGTTTTTTGTTGCAATAGAGAAAGACTTTTGCAACGCAATCAATAATTCACACAATGCATTATACATGTTGCAAAATTGATAGCTACTCGCAATGATTATCAAAATTGTTGCAATAACACCTAGATATTGCATCCAAAATAAAAGTTATCACAACCATATTATTTCATGGCAATATTAATAACCATTTGCAACCAAACTATAAGTGGTGGCAATATCATTTATTTATTGCCACAATTTTCATAGAAATCTCAACGCAAATATAATTATGGCAATATTGTCTACTATTACCACCAAATCTGAAAATTGTGGTAATAGCCTCTATGTATTGCAATAAAATTAAAGTTGTTGCTACATGGAGCGTGGCTAAAGCATCCAAACTTAGTAGTGCCTGCCGCCACAGCCTGGCTGAGGACTTCTATCTCCGAATGGCCCTGCATGCCCCGTGCCCTTCCTCAGAACCCAGCTCACCTGAGTCTCGCCTCCGCTGCTCGCCGCGGGGCGTCGCCCGACCGCCTCGCCGGAGGGGGCCCCTGACTTTCGAGGGCCATGGGCGGTCGCCCCGCCTGCACCGCCCCAGGGCCGGCCCTGTTCAGGTGACGCCCGTTTTAGACGAAAACTACTATTTCACTATTTCAGATTTAACCCACTTATTCTGGTTCCATAGTGGCATTTCATTATTCATTTTGTTCTTCTATTCTAAGTTGTACTTGCTGAGTATCTTTACTCACCCTTGTGTTCATTTGATTCTTTTAGTTACTTGATTGTCGAAGCATACATAGGAAGGGAGTAGCAACACCATTTTGCGCACACAACATTTATTCAAATAATTATTTAGTTCAGTTGATTTAGTTAATTGTGATGGATAACTACTAGGTTCTTGAAGACTATCGTATGGTTTCTTGATAATGTCTATGTTTGCATTTTGGATTATGTTAGCTGCTTATTCCTCGCTTATAATATGGTACAAATTTGTGTTTTGTGAGTTGGATCACTACAATTTTTAGAGGAGACTGCCGAAATTTCTAGAAAATCTTATACTTAGTACAAATTTAAGGTTTTTGTGGCAGCCTCCACATATTTGAAAATATGGGGTGTTACACGAGTATCACTTAAGAGACCTATGTAACATCTTCTGCATCGATTGTAGTGACAACAAACAAAGAACATATTATTTTTACTGTGGCATAACCCATCATCAGAACCACCACACCCTTCAAGTTATCTACATGCTTGTTTCTATTTAATTGCCTTCCACCCATATAAATTGAAATTAAATTTTTTTCCATACATGCACTTAGGTACGCCGATGCTCATATCACACTGTTGTTCGTCTCGACGACGTGAAACAATTTATCGATATAAGATGAGTGCAAGTCTACAAAATCAATGCCGTGAAGGTGCTTCACATCAATAAGCAGATGCATCAGCAACATGGGCACAACCAAAACTATTACGCGAAGTTAGGGTGGACAAAATAGTAGGTGCGACAAATGTGAAAGGATACTACCAAACCATGGTTCCTGGTGCTCTATTCAGTGCAAGGTGCAAGGAAGCTTTATCATGTTTTTACTATCAAATCTCTTGAGTTCCAATATTTTTTAAGTGATGTGAAGTTCTTGCTGCTTCACAACTCAAGAACAATGACAACAACGTGGCTCAAGATGGAGTAGGGACAAGCTTCTCACCTAGCTCACATATAGATGATAGTCATGGGCCCAACGAAAGGCCACGGGTGGCACTGAGCTGGCGTTAGCGATCCAAAAATGGACTGCCTAGGCATTCCCCACTGATGTAATAGGGGAAAATAATCGAGAAAAGTTAAACAAGTTTAAAAATTGATAACATTTGTCCTTGTGCCTTACTTTCCTGCCATAGAAAGGACAAAACTATGAGTGACTCCTGTATGTATCGAGTAATATTGTTCTTTGTCTTTATTAAGTTAGTATAAATTGCATGTTATTAATGTTTCTTACTTGAGATTACCGTTCTTAGAGAGACAATGCCGTGTCTTCTTGGCTGCTTTCTACTGGAGTACTTCCACTAATAAAAAAAAATTAACATCTCATGTTTGATATTTAAACAAAGTCATCTGCAGCAAAGCGCAGGCATTGGTGGCTAGTTGTAGTTATTTCCTTCACCTTGTATTTTTTTCTTTTGAGAATGTTTTTTGTATTGAACCTATCCATGAACAGCAGCCACGTAAAGATTTTGAGCTTTTGATTGTATTTTGGATTTCCAGATCCATAGTAAAGGATGTAGGAGTTGGACATTCTTGTATGGGTAATTATAAAAATTCTTTACTATGTACTTTTGATAACCCCATATCTCTATATATCTATCTAATATCTAAAACCGTTTGGTTTCTTTCCAAAATAGTTCATGTGCCTGTGCTACGCCATGGGTAGGGCAACATGATGCAATCCATATTTGATACAGAAAAACAACGATGTGACATATGCTTCTTCCGATAAATAAATATAACATGACATAAGTTCGATACGATACAGGTAAGACAACATCTTTATATATTAAAGCGCAAGCGTTCTCTTAACCCTCGTTGCGCCGCATCACCTTAAAAAATATTAACCGTTAGATTAAAATCTAACGATGGATATTAGAAAAGAGAAAAAAAAAATTTCTCCGGTCAATGCAGGAGCGTGCTTCTACTCGACCAGAGCAGGCATGAACGGCCGTGCCATCGCCCTAGGTTTAACATAAATTTTGACTATGGTCATATTTAATTTTTTTAATAAATTTCATATATTATAATTTGTTTTATCATTAAATTTATTTGAATCACAAGTTAAAATATTACATATTTGAATTAATTTTTTAGATAAGTTGAATAGTCAAAGATGATATTAAAAATCAACAGTAAACAATAATTTAGTAATAGAGAGAGTATGTGGTAGTACACATGAACAATAGCATACATATAAGAAATTAACTGTAACTGTTTTGTTAAATTAAATTTACTTTTGCTATAGATTCAACAAAACTATTTCAAAAGATATAAGAGAAATTCTTATAAATTTATTCTACTTCTATGTCTTCCAAGTATATGCTGCAATTAAAGACCTTTATATGTTATGAAAATGTATATTTAGATAACTTAAATTATTTTATCTCCTAAAAATGCTCCTTGATTACTATGAGAACTAAGATTCAATCTTTTTCCCGCTTACAACTCGGGTCTAAAAAAATAGTAGCTTTGAACGTAATGTTTTAATCAAACATTGTCAATATAAATTAAAAATAATTTTAAATTTATTAAGTTACAAAATTAGAAATAATTTTTTTAAAATACTTTCTTAAAAGTGTACCGATGCTACTTTTTATTAAATATTTTATAAATAACAAGAGTCACACTTATGCTTTGAAAACCATGTCAACAACTTCTTTTTGAGACCGGAGTATATGTTTATGAAACTTTGTCATTCATTTCAAGGCAACTATATTTTTATTTGTTAAATAATAAATTTAAAATATACTGCTTCAACTAGGGGTGAACAACAAAAACATACACGAAAAGCGCGGCAATTTTCGTGCAGATTTTCTAGTGAATTATTCAAGAACATATCACATGAATAATTTGGTTTCATCAAAGAATTATTCGTACACTTCATCAAAGACATTAGGCACAATCTTAGTAAAGATGTGATTTTGAACATAATATGCAGATCATATGTACATCAGAGAGTACATGTAGAATGTAGACTATATAAAACATTAACCAGATAAGGATAGACCACATGGACAACTATAATCATCTTAGAGCAGCCATAAACAGAAGTTAGCATGATTGAAAATTATCCATATTTTCCAAAAAAAATAATGTTTGTTAATTGCTGCCTTCACTTACATGTACATCATGAAACACTGGGCGCACCATTGATGTCATATATGCATATCAATTAGAGCATGTCTTATCTTTTGGTTGTTTTCTCTTGTATGTGATGAGGATAATTGTCACACAGGTACTTGGTATAATCAACAAAGTTGATACTAAACAGGTGATAGTGTCCATCCCAGCTGCTGTCGCCACTTTTCAGGACCTTGAACAGCATGGCAACAGCTAAAAGCAAAATAGCAACATTTAAATGAAGTTCGAAATGCTAGTATTCATACTTCAACCTCCATTGCACGGAATTTAAATCCAGAGTTGCCCTCTACAGCAACCACAGGTATGAAGTGGCTCGTGATTTCACGACCTTTCTGGTTAACGACTTGATACATCCCATTGCAGTATGAGAGCTCAAGCACAAGTATGAAGTGGCTCATGACAATTACAAGATATTCAAGCCAAACGCTCAAATAGTTAGCCAGGAATCAGATAGGAAATGAACTTATAAGCTATCTTTGGTGGTATATATGAATCATCTAGAAACCAATATGCTATGTGTACTGTGCATAGGCCTCCGTGCATGCTATTCGGGGCCCAGATGATGAGATGTCGAATATCTAAAGCATCAATGAGTTCTCCAGCCACAAGACTCACTTGGTAGCATAGGTAGTATGTGAGTTTATGAATATCATGCAGGGAGGAAGCAGTATCCAGGCCCGAGCCGGGGGGGGGGCGGTGCGGCCTGTGCATTTGCACAGGGCCCCCACTTCCCAGGGGCCCCAAAAAATTTTATTTCTTCATTTTTCATTTTGCGTCTAGTGTTATAAATTTTTTAAATTAAAGCTATATCCTATACAAATGAACTTATAAAATATGATTCTGGTAGAAAAATATAGATTTGTGTTAATATGTAATCCTCCCTTTATCCCTTTTATAAGTTGTTTCAGGTTTGGACACGTGAAGTAAGAAGAGTGAAAAAGGTGGTATGCTATAAAAAAGGAAATTTGTCTGCAAGACATGGTTTAAAAATCTTTGTCTGTCTAGTGTCTTACAGACAATAAATAATGTGCTACAGATAAATATAGATATAAAAAGGTATTGAGAAGAGAGAAATGTGTATTGGAAATTGAGAACGACTTATAATTTGGAAAAACTTAAGTAGGATAAAGCTAGTATAATTTAGAAAAACTTAAGTAGGGTATAATGACTTATAATTTGGGATAGAGTGAATACATTATACAAGTCCCCTTTATATCAATTTTTTTTATAACCCTACGCTATTCCTGTAAAATTTAATTGATTAATGTAAAATATTTATATAATTTATATGAAATTATTATTTTTTAAAAAATAATTAAACCCCAATTTAAAGTTTTGTACAGGCCCCGTTTATGCCGGCTCGGCCCTGGGCATCTCTCGGAACATTGCATCACTTGCTACAGCACAGAGGACCCGGATCCACTGCTTGCACACCAATTTCACCTTTAGAATAAATAATGAACCCAGCCAATACATTCATGACAGATTGTCCTTGTGAAATTTGATTTAACATTCTTTTCCAACAATTTGTTAGGCTTCTCGGTTCTCAAGTTTAGATCTTTTCCAACATGTACATGGCAGGCTAGACCTAGCCTGCAATTCGCTGATGCTTGATGCTTGCAACAAGTGGACAGACTCACTGAACAAGCAAATGTTGAATAGGGCTACGATGCAGACTCAGCAATTTCAAAAGACATATTGCAAAATACCAGTCACTTTTTTTTCTTCAAATATTACAAAAAAAAAGCCCCGGATACAATTGAGTTCACAGTTTGAGAATCGCATGGCAAAAATGGATAGCTCCACTACCAGCAGACCAAACAAAAAAAAACACTTCATGGCAGCCATTACGTTCTTGAGAAACATCTTTGCAGCACCCGAGTCATGGTGATATTCATTAAGAAAAAACATTCTTGTTGAGACAAGAATCACTCAGCCTTTTCAAGAAACGTTTCATGAATATAACGTGCATCACTTGAATCTTAACCAAACGATGTTTTTGCACAAGTGATTCGAACTGAATCACTTGATATCTCTATTTTACCATAGAAGTGAGAAACCAGGAAAATAGTGTTTCAGATGATTCTTATTCACTTTCCTTAACATTTTAACTGAATATTAAACGTTTCAATAAATGAGCGAAACAATTTCACAAGGTGATTATGATTCAGACTGAAAATCATTTCAAAAGAAACTGAAACTGATTTTGATTTTCCTGTTTCCTTTCCTAAATGTAATGCGCAAGGAAGCTGAGCCTGTTTTGGCCTCAACGCACGCTACTGTTTTACTAGCTGATTGGATATTGATCAGACCACTCAAATATGAATGAAAATTTGCTCGTTGTGTCATGAAGAACTAATTTGGACTTTTAGTGGTATTTTATTAAATTTATGACCTTTAGTTCCTCTTAAGCATATTCTAATATAATCATATTTAACAACTCAAAAAATATCATCAAAATAGAATTCTCCTCCTGTCCAGCATCAAAATGATCTATCATACACCTCAAGAGCATTCAGGTCAATTTACTATTCAGAACAAACAATCCAATGAAAATAATCAGGATTGCCAAACACCTCGCTTATTCAGGCAACATATTCTGTAGACAGCGGCTTATCAAAAAAGTGTGCTTCTCAGATTAGCGAGTTCCGGAAACGCGGAACCAAACAGGTCCTTTGTTTCTCAGTGAATCTAGAATGTATCAAACGCACCCTACATCTAGGACTTCAATAATCCTACTACTTGTTCCAACTAAAAAGGCAAGCAGTTTAAGAGAATGCTCTCACTGTCACTGGACAACAGGCCCAAGAAAGCATTCGAGAAAAGCAGGAAATCAGATGCAATTCTCACAACCTAGGGAGAGCCTCCGCCCGAATGAACTCCTTCAGAAGAGCTTTTTCCTCATTGATTCTCTTCTTCTCAATTGAGTCACGCGGCTTCATTTTACGCTTCTCTTCTAGCATCCATTTGTACAACTGCCGCTGCTCTTCTTCGGATACTGGTGGGAGAACCCTCTTGGGTGCTGGTGCAGGAATAGGATCCGCAACCTTGGCAGTTTCACTTGTTGGGGATGATAACTTTGCAGCAGCAGCGGCGGCAGCAGCAGCCTGAGCATTTTTCTTGTCCTGATCCCTTTTGTAGGTCTTTGCAAATACATAAACTGCATGCGGCAAGGATGTCAATGCATCATGTGAACAAATGTACGATGAAAACAAGATTGCAAGACAAGCGAACTGCATTGTTTGGATAGCTTTCAGTGCACTGAAGACTCAAAAATGGAATGCTCAACAATAAACAATGCAGTGCATTTGTGTTCTCATAAGTACAATCACAGTGTAGTAGACAGGCATGCCAGCATAGATACTTAGTTCAATGATCTATATGTTTTCCAAGAATAAAAGGTCCTCGAAATTGTCAAAATGCAATGAAATGCTGCGTACAAAAGACCCAAAGACCCAGCGCAACAGGGAGCTAGGTGCACCAGGCTGTTTGAATTTGTGGGAGACATGATGCAACCAGAGAAAAAGGTAAAAGGATTAAGTGAGATGAAAAAAAAGTCAACTAGAATAGCATTATCATCCACCACATATCAAGCTTAAAGTCAATGACAACAGTTTTCTGCTACTTTTTCTGAATCTGTGCGTTGCAGTTTTTTAGTCATGTTATATGTAAAATTGTAAATAAGCAATCTGCCAGAGACATGCTATACTCCTTGGCTCACATGATCTCTATCTCTACAGATCTATTAATCTTACTCCATAGAAGCAAATTCAACATATAAGCGATTGCCAACCCAGCAAATACCAGGCTTCCAGGCATAAACCATTCTCAGGATCCGTGATATCACACTCTGAACTCATTAGAACCGTGTAACTTCCATACGTGGCCTATACTTGTAATATCACTTACTATTTACTAAACATATTTTTTGGTAACCAGATATTGGACGTAACATTACAGAGACGAAGATTTCACTCTCTGGAGCTTCTCTCTGTTCATTGAGTGGACTTCACTTGATATGCCCTATTAGTCTTCTAGAATAGTATACCAGACACAGACATATCTTCCTACTCCACCAGTTGATTTCACTTCAGCCACTATCAAGTTCATGAGTATAATTATTCAAATATTTCTATCTATATCCCTACTTAACATAAGGAAAATTCCGTAGGCGGTCTATGCTTTTTGTTTTGCCTTTCCTGACCGGAAGTAACTCACACTCTCCAACTGGACATCCAGCTAAGAAACAATGGGCCATGCCAGTAATTGTACAAGTAAAATGCCATCTTTCCTAATAAAACACCAGGACCAACGTGAGGTGACCTAGTTGCAAAGTTCAAAAATTTGGGCACGGATAAATCTGTCTCAAGCACAAAAGGGATAAGTCTAGACAACCCCCTCAACTATGAGGGTGAGTGCACTTCACCCCCTAACCTTTAAAACCGGATACTTAACCCCCCGAAGTATTGAAAACCGTTTAAATAACCCCCTGAGCGGTTTTAGAGGTGGTTTTACTGTTTATGGGCCCACACGTCAGTTTGAAATAATTCTATTTTAACCCTCAACCATCAATGGTGGTCTACTTCATCCTTCAAACATAAAAATCAGATTTTAACCTCATAAAGTATTGCAAATTATTTAGACAACACAGGGATTATTTAGACAGATTTTAATACTTCAGAGGGTTAAAAGTCCAATTTTTAAAGTTTGGGGTGTGAAGTAAACATTGAGGGGGTGAAAGACTTATTTCAAATTGATATGTGGGCCCGTAAACAGTAAAATCACCTCTAAAACCGCTCAGAGGGTTATTTAAACGGTTTTCAATACTTCGAGGGGTTAAGTATCCAGTTTTAAAGGTTGAGGGGTGAAGTGCACCCACCCTCATAGTTGAGGGGGTCGTCTAGACTTATCCCAGCACAAAATGGCTTCTAAGTATAGCAAGTAACCTAATCTTCGCTGCCAGTCAACGATACGCAGTATTTCCGCGCAGAATGTACACACGGAAGGGCCGCACGAACGCAAAACCATAGGAGGCTTAGCCACATAGCAACAAATGGAATCGAACAAACTATAGTACGGGCGAGATCGGTGGATGTGGGCTCTTCTCTCTCACCTCCAATAAAGACGTTGGTCGCGAGGAGGAAGGGGAAGATGCGGCGCATGAAGACTCCCTTCGCCGCCGACGGCGGCTGCGGCGGCACGGCAGCGTCGGGTTTGCCGGAGGCGGCCATCGCAACGGGAACGGGGGAAGATCGCGGATGGGGGCAGCCGGGCAGGGGCGGCGGCAGCGAGACTGCGTGAGCTGGAGTAAGGAAAGCTCTCCTTTTTCTTTTTCACTTTTTTTATTTACCGTTTTACGCTTTTGCCTCCTATGCGGACCAAGCACAATCGAAGGCCCACTGCCGTTTTTTTGGACGACCAAGGCCCACTGCCGTGTTCCAAATTTGTCCGGGCATAAAACCCCAGCTCAAAGACTGAGCCTGAGAAAAAAAAAACACCCTAGGCGGAACCCGGAAAACCCAATACTCGAGACCCAGTGCAAAAAATACTTGAGACACGAGTCATCTTTCGGATTGCAAATCTGAAAACTGGAATGGATCTCAGGTTGATTTGGGTTTGAAACTATGGTACCCAAAATATCCGATTAGCTTGAAATAACGACAGTCCATCCATTTCAGCCTAGCTAAATACGAGGAAGATAAAAGATTGAAGTGGCTATTTGCGAACCCTAACCGCATACGCATTGCATTTTCGCATGTTGCAATGGTGCACCACCACACCGCGCCACCACCCAGGGCGCCGCCGTCCTTCGGGAGCCCGCATCACCCTCCTGAAATGTTGGGTACCTGAAGTTTCGGGCAAGCTTTGGGTAGCATATCTCAAACTTGAATTTTTTTTTTTAGAAACCTGAACTGCCCGGTCCTATTTGTCAGGTTTATGCGACCGTACAAAGTGAATTCAAATACAATGTGATGCTTCACTCCAAATACTATGTTGAATCTACGTACCAAAACATAATAGTCTAAAATAATCTTTTATGTTATTTTTATAATACTTATGTTTTTTTTTGTTTAACGAGTTCGAACCAAGCCGAGCCTTCCTTTAAGCTCAAAGTCAAAGTAATCTCATTAGAGCCCGGTTTGAATTGAGTTCAGCTAGTTGACAGCGCTAATG
Source organism: Zoysia japonica (assembly GCA_001602275.1). Classification (NCBI taxonomy): domain Eukaryota; kingdom Viridiplantae; phylum Streptophyta; class Magnoliopsida; order Poales; family Poaceae; genus Zoysia; species Zoysia japonica. Next base: position 1,857,581 of record BCLF01000021.1, on the reverse strand, counting down.
GATGGCAGCAGGCAGCAACAGCTATCCATTTCATACTCCATCCATGTGCAGTTTCCTAGGTCAACGTCGAACAGATTGCGGTCCGGGATCAATATGTGATTTTTTCGGCGCCATTATTGGCCAGTTCAACAGGCAACGCTTCTCTCCGGTCGATCTCTTCCAACTTGTTCTTCCTAGTAACATCCCAAAATTTTTAGATTAATCAAAGAGAAGATTATAACAAATTCATTCCGTGCGATTTCAAAATTCACCTTTTGATTTTTCGCGCCGGAATAATTTGATCCGCCGGCATTTGTTGGGCCGAGATTAATTCTCGCAGCCCTTAATTAATCCCTAAAGTCTTTAATTAATTTCCAAACCTCTCTTATTTAACTATTCTATAAATATTCTCTTTATTTTATCCCATCCCACCGACCCCGCTCGTCGCGTGGATTTCCCTCATTGCCACACTGACTCTGTCCGCGTCGCCTCGAGCCGCGCGCCGCTTCCTCGCGCCGTCGGCGCGCGTCGCCCGTCTCCGCCCGGTCCG
>BCLF01000021.1:1846331-1856762 GCA_001602275.1 Zoysia japonica | reverse complement strand
CATCGCGCCGTCGCGCCGTCCCGAGCCGATTCCCGATCGCGATCCCCGGTCCCAGGCGACTCTGTCCACCGCCTGCTCGCGATCTCCGCGGCGCCCGGTCGACCGTCATCATCACCGCGTGGACCGCGTCGCCTTGGCTCACGCCACTGCCGCATGCGCGTGACTCCGTCTCGGTCTCCGCGCACCTGCGGCGGTCCTCGATCGCGCGTCAACCGCGTCTCCTCTCCGCGTCAGCTGTCATCTCCGCGTCCCGTACTCCATCCCCGTCAGCCGGTTGACTGACTCCAGTACGCGTCGATCGCTTCGCCCGTTGCCGCATCCGAACAACTTCGCTTCTTCTGTGGTAAGAATCAAATCCCCCACGTGTTTTATGTAACATCCTAGAATTTTTTAAATTAATCGAAGTGCCAAGTTATCCCAAATTTAATTTATTTCGTACGATTTCGAAATTTCTCTTTTAATTTTTCTGGCACCGGAATATTTTGACCCACGGATTTTTATTGGGCTGAAATTAATTTTTTTCTCCAATCCCTAAAATTTCCCCTCTTATAAATACCCCTTCCTTTTATCCCCTTCCTCAATCCCCATTTTCCTTCCCTCTTCCGAAATCCAGAAAAAAAAAGGCGAGAGCATCCGCCTGCGCGCGACCCTGTCGCCGCTACCGCGTCGCGCCTCGGTCTTCGTCGATTTCCGCGTCGACCCTGCCCCATTGACTCGTCGTCGCACCCGTCGCTCGTCTCCGTCGTCCATGCGTCACCAACTCGTCGGCAACTTCCCGCGCGACGCCGTCCCCACACGACGCCGATCCTGTCACCTGCTCGCGATTTCCGCGTGAAGACCCGTCGCCCGTCCCCGCCTCGATTTCCAGTACGCGACGCTGATCCCAGTCACGCGCCATCTCGCCCTGTCTCGCGCGCGTCGCCCGAGCGGTCAACCGTATTCGCCCGCGGCTTCGGTTTTCCGTCATCTGTCCTCCTCGCGCCGTGTCGACGTCGCCGGTCGCCGCGTCTGCCACCGACTCCAGTGCGTGGCTCCGGTTTTCCCTCTCCGATTTCCCGTGCACAGTTCCGGTTTTCGATCTCCGCCGCTCCGTCTCCGATTCCAGTTCTCTGGTGAGGAAATCCCCTCTCTCAAATTTTTTTTCCTCTCCGATGGAATGATAAATTAGTTGCTAATCAATTTGCGATTAATTGATTTACGATTAGTCTAGTTTCTCGTGGTCTAAATCTTCTAAAATTTTTGGGGAACTCTATTTGTTCTCAGAAGATTCTCAAAATTGTTACGTTAAATTTGTCTCGTCGAGAATGTCGTGTAGAATTTTTCGAGGAACATTTTAGCAAGTTTAGCCTAGTAATCTAAATTTAGATTTAATTATCTCTGTTCGTGTTGTGTTTAGCTGATGATCTCGAGGAAGAGTACCGCGAGCCCGCTCAGTTCGACGACCCGGATCCTGACTACGATCTTGAGCTGCAAGGCAATCCGCGTTCCTTGATCACTTTTGTACCCACTATTTTAAACTGTTTTTGTTTGCAACCTAATTTGCATACCAACTGTTTTAAAATATGTTAGCAACGTTCCTAAGCCGTGCCGATTTATTGTTCCACAAATATGAGCCCTAGGATTGCTTTAGAATAATGATTTTATTTTATGCTTAGCCATGCTTAGTTGCATTTATTTTTATCTCACACCTATCACTATAAAAATAGAATTTGTGTTAAATGCTTTTGAACTGTGATTCAAATTCGTGAGTTTTGCAAATAACTGTACATAACTATTTAGCGGGGGCAGGATGGAGTTTGAGGAGCTGGGGGACTTTTGAGAAGTCCCTATAGACGTACCTGTGGCGGGTACAACGGGAAGATCCAGGTTGGGATTTTTTTTTAGGCTTATTGGTTGTTGGCGTTGAGGTTAGAGAGAGTGCCTGCCCCAGCAATTAAGGACCGAGTCCTTCGAGCCTTTTACGCTCAGTTGACAACCATGCACACCACGTTACCCTGTATGGGCAGTGGCTTGATCTTAAAGCTTGCCGAGACTGGATGTTTACTCGTGGGTTGGTGGTGTTGTGTTAGTGTGGTGTAGAGCTACAACTCCCCACATGAGATCGAGATACCTCACCTGATCAGTGGTAAGCTCTTCACAGTTCTAAGACCCGATTGCGTAGGCACTTAGGATCCCTATCCTGTAGGATGGATGACGCCAGTTAAAGCTTGTGGACGGGTCTTGTGTTTCGTCGAGACTACGACGGTAGTTACCGATGACACTTCTTGTGGATCAGATGCATAAACTCTGCAGAGTTACAATCAATGCGTATTGCCATATCCTTTTTGGAAGGACACCCCCTAGTTGTGCTCATCGTTAAGTAGTTTTGTTTTACTTCTTTCTCTTCTATTTCAAAATGTTTTGGACTCCGGCCTTTGAGCTGTGGTCGGGTGTGGAGATTACACCGGCATATAAAATGAACACCTGTCCGGGATAACAGAGATCCCTGCGGGGCAAGACAATAAAATTTGATAGTTTTAAAAGAAAACTTTCCTGTATCTTTAAAATAAAACAAAATGTTTTAAACTTGCATTTAGCCCTTTAGCCAGCCTTTACCCTTGAAACCATTTGCATGCATACATTGTTGCTAGGTAGTACGTGGTTTGCTCAGTATTCGTACTCACGGCTTTCTAATTTGTTGTTTTTAGAGGATACTTTCAGCTTCGACTTCGACTACGTCTCCGACGGACCGTGAAGTCAGCTCCTGCGCTCAAGCTTGCCTGTGTGGAGGAGGTTCGCTACCCCTGCCACGATGATGCTTCCATTGCTGCATTCGATGGATTTCTCGATAGTGGTCTTTCTGCTCTGAGATGTTTTCGGCCTGCATGCCGATGGACCTCTTTGGAGGATTTTATTCTAATAAATTTACATTGACTTGCTATTTTCTATTCTCGTTTCTTGTTTAATGCTTCTGTTATGGTTTTTTGATTGATCACTTGTGATGTCGTGTTTGCCAACCTCTTGGGATTGGCAAGGACACGGAAGATCGGGACTTATCGAAAGGTAAGAAAAACTCGGTCGTTACATTTTCGATTGTGGAGTTGGTTGCTAGTGAGGGTAGTTAGTTGGTTGCTAATCAATTTGCGGTTAGTCTAGTTTCTCATAGTCTAAATCTTCAGAGATTTTTAGGGAACTCCGTTTGGTCTCAAAAGATTCTCAAAATTGTTCCGTTAAATTCGTCTCGTCGAGAATGTCGTGTAAAATTTTTCGAGGAACGTTTTGGGCACGTTTAGCCTAGTAATTTAAATTTGGATTTAATTATTCGAATTTAAATTATCGCGTACCTAGTCTCAGCCTGTTCGTGCTGTGTTTAGCTGGTGATCCCGAGAAGGAGTACTGCGAACCCGCTTAGTTCGACGATCTAGATCCCGACTACGATCCCGAGCTACTAGGCAAGCCGCGTTTCTTGATCACTTTAGTACCCAGTATTTTAAACTGCATGTTTTGTTTGCAACCTAAATTTGCATGCCAACTGTTTTAAAATATGCTAGCAACATTCCTAAGCCGTGTCTATTTATTGTTCGACAGATACGAGCCCTAGGATTGCTTTAGAATAATTATTTTATTTTTATGCTTAGCCATGCTTAGTCGCATTTACTTTTATCTCACACCTGTCACTATAAAAATAGAATTTGTGTTAAATGATTTTGAACTGTGATTCAAATGTGTGAGTTTTGCAAATAACTATATATAACTATTTAGCGGGAGCAGGATGGAGTATCAGGAGCTGGGAGACTTTTGGTAAGTCTCTGTGGGCGTACCTGTGACGGGTACAACGAGAAGATCTGGGCTGAGATCTTTCCGTGAGACTTGTTAGTTGTTGGTGTTGAGGTTGGAGAGAGTGCCTGACCCGGCAATTAAAGACCGAGTCATTCGAGCCTTGTACGCTCAGTTGACAATCATGTACATCACGTTACCCTGTATGGGCAGTGGCTTAATCTTGAAGCTTGCCGAGATTGGTTGTTTACCTGTGGGTTAGCTGTGACGTGTTAATGTGGTGTAGAGCTATGACTCTCCACATGAGATCGAGATATCCCATCTGATCAGTGGTAGGCTCTTCACAGCTCCAGAACTCGATTGCGTATACACTTGAGATCTCTATCCTGGAGGACAGATAACGTCAGTTAAAGCTTGTGGACGGGTCTTGTGTGTTCGTCAGAACTACGACGGTAGTTCCCGATGGCACTTCTCGTTGGTCCAGGTGCATAAACTCTACAGAGTTACAGTCAATGCGCATTGTCACGCCCTTTTTGGAAGGACACCCCCATGAGTTGTGCTCCTCGTTAAGTAGTTTTGTTTTCCTTCCTCCTCTTCTATTTCAAAATGTTTTGGACTCCGGCCTTTGAGCTGTGGTCGGGGGTGGAGGTTACACCGGCATTTAAAATAAACCCTCATCCGGGATAACGGAGATCCCTGCGGGGCAAGATAATAAAATTTGACAGTTTTAAAATAAAACTTTCTTGCATCTTCAAAGTAAAATAAAATGTTTTAAACTTGCATTTAGCACTTGAGCCAGCCTTTACCCTTGAAACCATTTGCATGCATACATTGTTGATAGGTAGTACGCGGTTTGTTGAGTATTCGTACTTACGGCTTTCTAATTTGTTGTTTTCAGAGGATACTCTCAGCTTTGACTTCGACTACGTCTCTGACGGACCGTGAAGTCAGCTCCTACGCTCAAGCTTGCCTGTGTGGAGGAGGTTCGTCGCCGTCGCAATGATGATGCTTCCGTTGCTGCATTTTATGGATTTCTCGATAGTGATCTTTCTGCTTTGAGATGTTTTCGGCCTGCGTGCCGATGGACCTCCTTTGGAGGATTACATTCTAATAAATTTGCTTAGATTTGTTATTTTCTATTCTCGTTTCTTGTTTAATACTTCTGTTATGGTTTCTTGATTGATCATTTATGATGTCGTGCTTGCCAACCTTCTGAGATTGACAAGGTCAGTAAAGATAGGGACTTATCGAAAGGTAAGAAAAACCTGATTATTACATGTGGTATCAGAGCCATACTTGACCGTAGGAGCGATACCGTAAAACTGGACGTAACTAAGGAATATATCTAGATTTTTGAATCTGCTATCAAACCTTCATCGTGAAAGTTGTTTTTTTAAATCTCGTCGTTTGCTTGATGGATGTCTTGTTTGCTTGGAATTGTGCTTGTCTAGTTATTCTTGTCCGGATCTGCTGATTTTCTGTCTTTTTCAATAATTCTAGTTTCTGCTGATACTATCTTTCTAATCAGAAATATTTTCCTGTAACAGATGGCTTCGAGGAGGTCTGGACGTCTTCAGGCTCGTTTTGAGGAGGCCGCTCTGGAGCACCCTGAGGTACCGCCACCCGCTGGGCGTGGTCATGGTGTTGCCCCCAGAGGTCGTGGTCGCGGTGCTGGAGGCCGTGTACCGGTGCCACCTGCGGCTGACACGTCCGGCGTTGGTCGAGGGTGTGGCCGCGCTGGAGCACCAGTACCTCAGGCTAGAGGACGTGGCAGAGGAGTCGCCATGGACCCTGGAGTTGAGCCTGCCGGTGTTGCCGCGCCTGGTGAGGAGCTTCCAGCTGCTCTAAACCTTGCGGAGGTGATGGCCCGACAGACGCTTCTGCTTGAGCGGATTGTCGAGCAGTCACAGCAACAGCCTCGTGGACGTGCTCATGCTCCTGATGCAGCACAGTACCAGCAGCCAGCCGGTTCTCGTATGGCTATGTTCCTGAGCATGCGCCCACTCACTTTCGACCGTGCAGTTGACCCTCTGAATGCTGATGATTAGCTCAGGGATATTGAGAAGAAGCTTGATCTGATTCAGTGTGACGATTAGGAAGTTGTTCCCATGGTGACTCACCAGTTGATAGGTGCAGCTGGAGCTTGGTGGGACACTCTTTACGCCACTCTTGACGATCCAGAGCAGTTCACTTGGGATGACTTCGTCACCGCTTTCCGTGGTTTCCACATCTTTGAGGGAGCCATAGAGGTGAAGGCGGAGGAGTTCCGTAACCTTCGTTAGAGAGGTATGTCTATCACAGAGTTCACCAACCGTTTCACCCAGCTCAGCCGCTTTGCACCCGAGGAGGTATCGATCGAGCGCCGCAAGATGTACTGGTTTTGGAAGGGTTTGCGTCTCGACATGCTTCCGTACCTGTATGGTGGTGTTCAGAGGAGTCTTCACGAGCTCAGTGACAAGTGTCTGGGTTGGGAGGTGTCGCTTCAGAAGCTTGATCGGTCCAGAGATGCGAAGAGGAGGGCAGCTGGTCAGGGAACCAGTCGTGAGGCTTCTCAGCGTCAGCGCTTCAGCGGATCGTTCCCGCAGGGATCGGGACAGCCCACCTTTGCTCGATCCACTGCTCCAGCTCCAGTTTCAGTTCAGCGGCAGGGTTCTCAGAGTCAGGGAGGTGCTTTCCAACAGCAGTCCGCTTTCCGTTCGACAGCAGGTCAGCCCTTGGTTCACTGTTTCGAGTGTGGCCAGGAGGGTCACAAGGCGTTTCAGTGCTCGAGGCGTCAACAGCAGGGTCTTGGGGGAGGTGGTGTTCAGTTTGCCACTCCCGCTAGGCCACCGCACCAGTCTGGAGGTCGAGGAGTGCGTTCAGCGGGCCGTGGCGTTGCTCAGCCGAGCGCCACGCGCAGCTGCCTCAACCACATCTCTGTGGAGGAGGCTCAGGAGGCGCCCGACGTCGTTGTTGGTGAGTTCTTGGTTCACTCTCACTTAGAGACAGTTTTGTTCGATTCAGGGGCTACTTGTTTGTGTCATCGGCGTTTGCAACTACACAGTCTCCCTACCTCACTCTTAGCTATGCCTACACTTACCACTTCACCTCTTTGAGTCTATAAGAGTCATGTTAAGTGTAAAGGTGTTCGGATCTTGATTGAGGGTGTGGTCTTCCTAGCCGATCTCATCGTCCTTCCCTCGCATGACATTGATGTCATCTTGGGGATGGATTGGCTGGCGAGGCACAAGAGAGTCATCACTTGTGCTGAGAGGGTTGTGTCGTTGGTTAACCACCACGGAATTCGAGTGGAGTGCGCCCCTAGAGCGTCCAGAGTTTCACCTTCAGTTTGCAGTTTGCAGGAGTTGTCTTTGGAATAGATTCTAGTTGTTCGTGAGTTTCCGAAGGTGTTTCCAGATGAGTTGCCAGGACACCCCTCGGATCGAGATGTTGAGTTCATAATCGATCTGCTTCCTGGTACCGCACCGATTGCCAAGCGGCCGTACCGGATGTCTTCCGATGAGCTTGCTTTGCTTAAGGAGCACATCGATGAGCTCTTGAGTAAAGGGTTCATTCGGCCGAGTGCTTCTCCATAGGGAGCCCCAATGCTTTTTGTGAGGAAAAAGGATGGGTTAATGTGCATGTGCGTTGACTATCGTTCTTTGAATGAGGTGACGATAAATAACAAGTACCCTTTGCTGAGGATCGATGATTTGTTTGATCAGTTGAAGGGTACGAAGTTCTTTTCCTCGAATGATTTGAGATCGGGGTATCACCAGATGAAGATTCGTCCTTCTGACATTCCGAAGACTTCGTTCGTGACGAGGTATGGGTCTTATGAGTTTATGGTCGTTTCTTTTGTACTCACTAATGCCCCTGCCTACTTCATGAACATGATGAACAAAGTATTCATGGCTGAGTTGGATAAGTTTGTGGTGGTTTTCATTGATGATATCCTCGTCTACTCCAAGTCCGTGGAAGAGCATGAGCAGCATCTGAGAGTTATGCTTGGTAGGTTGAAGTCTCACCAGCTGTATGCCAAGTTCAACAAGTGCAAGTTGTGACTGGAGAAAGTTGTTTTTCTGGGTCATGTTGTCACAGCTGAGGGAGTTGCCGTTGATCCCGAGAAGGTCAAGGCTGTTGTGGAGTGGGAGTCACCGAGGTCAGTCTCTGAGGTGAGGAGTTTTTTTGGATTGGTAGGTTACTATCGCCGACTCATTGAGAACTTCTCCAGGATTGCTAAGCCTATGACCGAGTTGACACAGTTGGGAGTGCCGTTTGTTTGGTCAGATGCTTGTGAGAGGAGTTTTCAGGAGCTGAAGACGAGTTGACATCTGCACTTGTTTTGACCTTGCTGGATATTCACCAAGATTTCTAGGTCTTCTGTGATGCTTCTCGTCAGGGTTTGGGTTGTGTGCTGATGCAGAATAAGAAGGTGGTGTGCTATGCTTTGAGGCAGTTGAAGAAGCATGAGTTGAACTATTCGACGCATGATTTAGAGTTGGCGGCTGTTGTCCATGCTTTGAAGATTTGGAGGCACTATCTGATCGGCAACAGATGTGAGATCTACACCGATCACAAGAGTCTCAAGTATATCTTCACCCAGGCAGAATTGAGCATGAGGCAAAGGAGGTGGCTGGAGTTGATTAAGGATTACGATCTTAACATGAACTATCACCCGGGTAAAGCCAATGTGGTAGCCGATGCTTTGAGTCGCAAGGCTTATTGTTCTTCTTTGATGTCTGGACAGTCAGAGCTTCTTGCAGATCTGACCAGTTTAGGAGTTGAGATTGTTCCTCAAGGTTTCTTGCACGAGCTCAGGTTGCAGCCGTTGTTGATTGAGGAGATCAAGACTGCTCAGAAGCGTGATCGAGAGATTCAGTTGATTTTGAAAAAGATGAGGAAAGGTAAAGCACCGGGTTTCTGTGTGGATCAGTAGGGTGCTTTGTGGTTTGAAGACCGTATCTATGTTTCGAGAGTGCCAGAGTTGCGGGATGCCATTCTGAGAGAGGTTTATGATTCAAGGTATTCTATCCATTCAGGCTTCACCAAGATGTTCAAGGATCTGAGGACTCATTTCTGGTGGGTTGGCATGAAGGCAGACATTGTTGAGTATGTTGCCTTGTGTGATGTTTGCCGGCGAGTTAAGGCTGAGCATCAGAGACTGGCTGGATTGCTGAAGCCGTTGTCGATCGCTTCTTGGAAGTGGGATGACATCAGTATAGATTTCATCACAGGTTTGCCGATGACGTCTCGCCATCATAATGCTATCTTGGTGGTGGTGGATCATTTGACGAAGACTGCTCATTTCATCTCTGTGAGTGATAGGTACTCAGTTGATCAGTTGGCCAAGTTGTACATTGATCACATCGTGAGATTGCATGGTGCATCGAGGAGCATTCTGTCAGATCGCGGGCCTCAGTTTACCGCGAGATTCTAGAGAAGCTTGCATGAGGCTATGGGTACACACTTGGCGTACGGTTCAGCTTATCATCTTCAAACAGATGGTCAGACGGAGCGTGTGAACCAGATTCTGAAGGATATGTTGAGGGCTTGTGTGATCACCTATGGGAGAGCTGGGAGGACAGTCTTTCTTTTGCGGAGTTCTCTTACAACAACTGCTTTCAGGCCAGTTTGAGGATGTCACCTTTTGAGGCGTTGTATGGTAGGAGATGCCGTACCCCGCTTATATGATCAGAGGTTGGTGAGAGGTCTTTTTTCGATCTTGACTCTATCAAAGCTGCAGAAGAGAAAGTTGAGAAGATCAGAGAGCATCTCCGGGTTGCTCAGAGCCGTCAGAAGAGTTATGCGGATAAGAAAAGGAGGCCCCTTTCTTTCGCGGTTGATGATTGGATGTATCTCAAGGTGTCATCTCTCCGTGGCATGCGTCGTTTTTATGTCCGAGGGAAGTTGGCTCCGAGATTTGTTGGTCCTTTCCGGATTCTGAGGAAGATCGGGAGCTTGCTTGCAGGTTGGACTTGCCATCCGAGCTAGCGGGTGTGCATCCTATGTTCCACGTCTCTCGCTTGAAGAAGTGTCTTCGAGTGCTAGAGGAGCAAGTTGTCCCTAATGCTTTGGATATTCAGGACACGCTCGAGTACTTGGAGTGCCCTGTGAAGATTCTCGATGAGGCGTTCAAGGAGACGAGGAGGTCCAAGATCAAGTTTCTCAAGATCCAATGGAGGAGGAAGAGAGTCTGAAGAAGGAGTTTTCCTATCTGTTCGAGTCCGCTTCTTGATCTCGAGGACGAGATTCTGTAAGGGGGGGAGTCTGTAACATCTCAGAATTTTCAGATTAATCAAAGAGAAGATTATCCCAAATTCATTCCGTGCGATTTCAAAATTCTCCTTTTGATTTTCCGCGCCGAAATAATTTGGTCCGCGGGCTTTCGTTGGGCCGAGATTAATTTTCACAGCCCTTAATTAATCCCCAAAGTCTTTAATTAATTCCCAAACCTCTCCTATTTAACTCCTTCATAAATATCCCCTCTATTTTACCCCATCCCACCAACCCCTCTCTTCCTCTCATTTTTCTTTCCTCCTCCCCAAGTCTCCAGAACCGCTCCACCGTCACTCGGCTCCTCGCGTCGATTTCTGTCATCGCCACGCCGACTCCGTCCGCGTCGCCCCGAGCTGCGCGCCGCTTCCTCGCGCCGTCCGCGCGCGTCTCCTGTCTCCGCCCAGTCCGTCGCTCAGG
>BCLF01000021.1:1815296-1845444 GCA_001602275.1 Zoysia japonica | reverse complement strand
CCCCCCCCCCCCCCCGGTGTTTTAGATTGTGGAGTTGGTTGCTAGTGAGGGTAGTTAGTTAGTTGCTAGTCGATTTGCGGTTAGTCTAGTTTCTCGTAATCTAAATCTTCAAAGATTTTTTAGAACTCCGTTTGGTATCAAAAGATTCTCAAAATTATTCCGTTAAATTCGTCTCGTCGAGAACGTCGTGTAGAATTTTCCGGGGAATGTTTTGAGCACGTTTAGCCTAGTAATTTAAATTTGGATTTAATTTTTTGAATTTATGTTTAGCTGGTGATTCCGAGGAGGAGTACCGCGAGCCCGCTCAGTTAGACGACCCGGATCCCGACTACGATCCCGAGCTACCAGGTAAGCCGCGTTCCTTGATCACTTTAGTACCCAGTATTTTAAATTGCATGTTTTGTTTGCAACCCTAATTTGCATGCCAACTGTTTTAAAATATGCTAGCAACATTTCTAAGCCGTGTCTATTTATTGTTCTACAGATATGAGCCCTAGGATTGCTTTAGAATAATTGTTTTATTTTTATGCTTAGCCGTTCTTAGTCACATTTATTTTTATCTCACACCTATCACTATAAAAATAGAATTTGTGTTAAATGATTTTGAATTGTGATTCAAATGTGTAAGTTTTGCAAATAACTATGCATAACTATTTAGCGGGGCAGGATGGAGTATGAGGAGCTGGGAGACTTTTGAGAAGTCTTTGTGGACGTACCTGTGACGAGTACAACAAGAAGATCCGGGCTGAGATCTTTTCGTGAGACTTGTTGGTTGTTGGCGTTGAGGTTGGAGAAAGTGCTTGCCCCGGTAATTAAGGGTCGAGTCGTTCGAGCCTTGTACGTTCAGTTGACAACCATGCACACCACGTTACCCTGTATGGGCAGTGGCTTGATTTTGAAGCTTGTCGAGACTGGTTGTTTACCCGTGGGTTGACAGTGACGTGTTAGTGTGGTGTAGAGACATGACTCCGCACATGAGATCGAGATACCCCACCTGATCAGTGGTAAGCTCTTCACAGCTTTAGAACTCGATTGGGTAGGCATTTGGGATCTCTATCCTGGAGGAGAATAACGCCAGTTAAAGCTTGTGGACGGATCTTGTGTGTTCGTCGAGACTACGACGGTAGTTCTCGATGGCATTTCTTGTGGGTCTAGGTGCATAAACTCTGCAGAGTTACATTCAATGCGCATTGCCATGCCCTTTTTGTAAGGACACCCTCTGAGTTGTGCTCCTCGTTGAGTAGTTTTGTTTTCCTTCCTCCTCTTCTATTTCAAAATGTTTTGGACTCCGGCTTTTGAGCTGTGGCCGGTGTGGAGCATTTAAAATAAACCTCCGTTCGAGATAACAGAGATCCCTGCAGGGCAAGATAGTAAAATTTGACAGTTTTAAAATAAAACTTTCTTGCATCTTCAAAGTAAAATAAAATATTTTAAACTTGCATTTAGCACTTGAGCTAGCCTTTACCCTTGAAACCATTTGCATGCATACATTGTTGATAGCTAGTACGCGGTTTGCTGAGTATTCGTATTCACGGCTTTCTAATTTGTTGTTTTCAGAGGATACTTTCAGCTTTGACTTCGACTACGTCTCCGACGGACCGTGAAGTCAGCTCCTACGCTCAAGCTTACCTGTGTGGAGGAGGTTCGCTGCCGTTGCACGATGATGCTTCCGCTGCTGCATTTTATAAATTTCTCGATAGTGATCTTTCTGCTCTGAGATGTTTCTGGCCTGTGTGCCGATAGAACCCCTTTGGAGGATTACATTCTAATAAATTTACTCTGATTTATTATTTTTTATTCTCGTTTCTTGTTTAATACTTTTGTTATAGTTTTTTATTGATCGTTTGTGATGTTGTGCTTGTCAACCTATTGAGATTGGCAAGGTCACGAAAGATCGTGACTTATCGAAAGGTAAAACAACTCGGTCGTTACACTATTCCATAAAGCCAAGACCTGCACGAGAGAAACGGGCTGGGCACGCCACGCCACGTGCGTAATCACGTTGCTATTAGCTGACCCTGACTGAAAGGTACGTTTTGCAGTACTGACTGATCTATCAGTACTGTAGCAATTCAAAAAAAGGGGATGTGCTGTATTATATATGCGTAGGGATGAAAAGTAGTGACCATTATTTTCACTTTCAGATCTCTTTAGTTTTGCTAAATGAACTAATTTTCTAAAAATGTATGGTCATCTTTAAAAAAATTAGTTTATTTATTTAAACTAAACAGGTTCGAAGGAGGGTCATCTATTTTCACCCCTATATATGCACTTCGTTCTTTGCAAAGCAGAGTTTCCTTTCTTGGAAGAAGAGAGTCTCGTGTCATGTTTTTTTTTTTTTTTTGATTGGATGTCAATTAGGTGAACCTCTCCTGCTGCTCCCTATAGTCTTTCCTTTCTTCTTGGTTTCACGGGACAGTGACAACGCTAAGAGCGTGTTGTTTAGTGTGTCCATGGAAAAGCAGGAGAAATATATAGACAATGACATGTAGAAGGCCCCGCATCGTTAGACTAAACGATTAACTTGTGATTACGGATCGTCCAGCTCGGCGACCCAATCCTAATCAACAGGGTTTAGTCCTTGTTTTATCAATGGTCATCGTCCTAAAGAAGACAAGCAGATACGCCTGCCGAGGCGAGGTTTGATAGCGCTGTCGCTTGCAAGATTCAAGAATACTGCCCATCTGCCTCACCCAGAACGTTTTTGCTTGCTACGTGAGGTGAATACGTGGGATGATGCAACATCCTTGGCTGGGTATTGGCACCAGCTATTCAGTATTCACAAAGCAAAACCACAGGAATAAAACTACCATGGGTTAGTTTCTGCAAGAGGTTTTCTTAATTAGGGTCCGTTTGGTATGGATCTACTCCGGATTCTACAATTAATCCACCAAACGGTTTTAAGAGAAGTTCTTCTATAAACTAATTTCCCATTGCAATACATAAATTGTGAGGCACAATAAATTTAGATATACTCTTGTTCAAGATTGAGGTTTCAGTCAAGACAACAGCATGCATGACGTCGGATTCATGTTAGTTATTCTACATATCTCAGAGAGGAATTATATATAAAATACCGTGTGATCTTCGTGCTCTCCGTTCCTTCAGTCTAGATAAGAAACAGAGTCTTAACATCATAAGCTGTGATGTTTAAACCTAGCAACCCGATGGATAACTTCTGGCCCTAAACGGTCCACCTCAGCAATCTAATTCTGACAAAAATTTACACTGTAGTTTCCAGCCATGATTAACACCAGCCAAAGCAAACAAGAACCAGCTCAGGTGAGGTCATTCAGGATGTCGCTTGCAAGATACAGAAATGACCCTTGCATCACCCAAGGAACATTTTATAAAGTTGGTTGTCTGGATTGATTCGTGAAGCAACCACTTGGCAGGTCGTATGGCATCCGGATGGAGATATCACCAAGCCAAACTACGTGTGCCGGGATGGTTCTGGGCTTCACACTACAAAAATGTGGCAAGCATGATTCATGAAGTTTTTGTAAGGGGCAATACGTCAACCATGCTTCCTTGACAAGAAAATGGCAACTAAACAAATGCATACTCTTAAGAAGGTGAACAGGGCCTTATTCACTATTTGGAAAAAAATGACAAATTTCATCGGTCCAGTTCATCTACTCTTTTCAAGTTAGTGTTCAGCAGGGTGTACTAAACTGGGTGTGTTAGGGATTTCCTGATACAGCCTTACAATATGTACAATTGCTTTTCTAGTTTCAAAGCTGAAGGAATGGTATATGTACAGCTAAAAACTCAATGCTTTGCTTGATAGAAAATCGACCCAATTTACAATTTTCTATAGGAATTGATTTGCAACAAAAATGAGTCTCACATAGCTGCCTTGAGCTCCTGATGTGCAGCCATTCGGTAATGATTTTTCTTCAGAAAGCGCCCATGGTCTGTTACACATGTTTCTTGTCAGTTAGAGCCGCAACATCGACAGGAATGTTGACATGATCAAAAGCCACCAGGCAAGCCATGACTTTTAGGAATCACACGCCGCTCAGCCTATCCCAATATTGCTCAATCTTCAACTGCAGTGTTGAAGACAAAACTAGGGAAGACTGTTGTGATGTCCCTGAATTTGAAATGGTAAGATCAGTAAAAGTATATTTAATCCCTGACTGGTAGTAATAACCTAATCTTTCTGCTGCTATTCGCAAGTCAGATTTTACATGGATTTAAATCATAGTGTATATGACAAATATCCTGTCGCACCTACATTTCATGAATATTAAATGTGTATAGACAAACCTTAGATAGGGTAGTGTCATGTTCTTTAATAGGTTAGGGTGCCGCAATACAAATTCTTTCCACTCTTCTTGATTTATTTTTCCATCCCTATCAGCATCTGCTTCTTGAAATGTCTGGGAAAATATGTCCAAAATTACATCCATGTAAGAGAAGTTAAACTATGGAACTCCAGCAAACTATTTCCTACCTTATCTATGATGGCTTCGAGAAGGTCATCTGATAATCTCATACCAGATTCCATCAAAATAGCAATAATCATTTGTTTAACCTAATACACAAATAATACAAATGAGGCATCTTACTAAGCATATACTACTAGAAAAGAAAGCGAGTCAAAGGTACTGATAAAAAAAAAGCAAAACTTTGCTACAGACCTCCTCACGCTCAATAAACCCCGTTTGGCTCAAGTCATACAACAACATAAATACACCTCAATAAATAAATATTAACAAGGTAATTTCTGCAAGTAGGAAACATACAATTGATCTTTTCCTCCACGGGTGCCAACGGATGGAAGATACTTAGAGCATGAATAAATTCATCAAAGTCTATTACACCATTTTTCTTTTCCTCAAACAAATCAAAGACCTGGATCATGGAGACAAAATTAGTTCCATTGTCATATTTGGAGACAGCAAGCAATGTAATTTAAGTATGAGTAAACATTTTTCTGTCTTGGTACATAAATCATCACTTTTTTCTCAAAAACACAGGAGAGCTGCATTTTATTAATTTAAGAAGAAATAAATCATCAATTTAAAATGTTCGAAAAGGAATAACATAAAGGACTCACCCTATCAAGGAAAAGATTTGCACCACTCGGAGTCTTAAACAATGCCTGATGCAGCTCTTCCTGAAGAACCATTCAACAGAATTACACAAAGAATTATATTTCCATTCCTAGTTTCCTGTTGTTCTATGCAAAAAGAAAGGCACTCAAACTTGTTTACTACTTTCTGCCTTTTTCTGTTAAATTTGCTGGTCTCAACATGTTAGAAGGTGCACGAATAACAGATGATGCAGAAAATATAAGCCTAAAATAACATTTTGGCTTACTTTGACTTAGATTAGTCAAAGAAAATCTACACTGTATTAGCTTCGTAAAAAGAGTTATTCCATGTTTTGACCAATCAAACTGCAACCTCGAAGGAAGATGCCACTCAAAGATAATGAGATTCGGGTAGGGCCAGTTGCACACGCGACATGGAAAATGCAAGAAACACATCCTATAGGCTATCAAATAGATTTTATAATGAACCCATGTGTACTCCCCACATGCCAGTGTCCCACCAATCCTTCCACAGGAAAAGAATCCATTGCGTGCGGTGCAACCCATCCAAATCAATCTAGGTACTATATTGCACGTCCCTCTAAGATCCACCATCAATCAATCATTCAGAGCTGTATTTTTTTGTCTAAGAAAAAAACATGTAGAGTTATCAAAGTGCAATTCTCCCGTTGCCTAAGAAGAACAACCATTTCTTTCAGATTGATTGATCATTGAAGTTTCCCATTATACTAAACAACGAAATGGATTGATTGAAGTGCAACGCATTATTCTAATGAGATAAAAAAAATCATACATTTGGTTGCTTTATAGAAACAAATCTCTATCTTGATCAAATAACACGGAGTAAATTATTGTTTACGTCAGAGCATGTCACTTAGTTTCATTTGCTTCATTGGGTTTTAGTTTGTGTCAGTTATTTCCTTTGTCTAGAGTTTGCTAAGTCAGTCGTGAACTCGAGCCACGACGTGATCGTGTGAGAGTACGTCGCGCATCTTGCGCGTGGTGTGATCGTGCTGGCCGGAGGCGGAGCATGTTCTTTGATTTACAGTTGTAATCTTGCATGTCAATGAAAGAGTTTGGAAAAGGCGCATCGTTTATCAGCGCAAAACTGTGTCTTCGTGATTGCGTGTGTTTTCAGGGGAGTTCGCCAACGACGAGGTCCCGGCGTTCTTCGACAATTGGTATCAGAGCCGGCGGTTGATCCGTTGCACGATGTCGGCTCCGGGACGGCAGCAGGGATGTTCACCTCCGCCGAGTCCACAGCGACGGTCACCTCCGGCGAGTCCACGGTGACACTCGTCGTCACCTCCACCTCGTCAAGGTCGATGTCGAGATGGTGCTCGTGAGGTTATCGTCGAGCGTGTGGTGGAGAGGAACTCAGCATCCATTCGTCTACCTGGCGCTCACGCGGACCAACTACACCGAGTGGTCGCTCATCATAAAGGTGAACCTGTTGGCACAGGGGCTGTGGAGCGCCATCCATCCAGGGACGAACAATTTTCGTGACGACCGAAACGCACTCGCCGCCCAGCTCCGCGCTGTGCCTGGGGAGATGTAGGCGGGACTAGCAGTGAAGGCAACAGCGTGCGAGGCATGGGAAGCAAACAGGTCCGTGCGAGTCGGCGTGGATCGGGTGAAGGAGGCAAACACGGAACAGCTGCATCAAGAATTCGCCGCGATGGCGTTCAAGTCCGGCGAGGGAGTGGAAGACTTCACGTTGCGCATCTCCACTCTAGCTCAGCAGCTGCGCGTCCTCGGTGACCACATCACTGACAAGGAGGTGGTGAAGAAGATGCTCCATTCAGTTCCAGAGCATCTGGAACAGGTGGCGATCTCCATCGAGACCCTGCTCGACCTCGACAATGTCTCAGTTGAAGAGGCAGCCGGCCGCCTGCGTGCCGTCGAGCAGCGCAAGAAAACGGCGGCGGCACCAGTCAAGGACAGCAGCAGACGGCTCCTTCTCAAAGAAGAGGAGTCGCTCGCCCACCTCAAGTCACGCGACGGGGACTCTAGCAGCGGTTCCCGGGGACGACGAGGCGGTGGCAGGTCGCGCGGGCATGGGCGCAGCAATGGCGGGTGTGGCGAGAAGGGACGAAGCAGCAGCGCGGGCCGTGACGATGTCTGCAACTACTGGGGCAAAAAAGGCCACTGGGCCCGAGAGTGTCAAAAAAGCAGCGGGAAGAACAGGCCCACACGGCCCAGGCCCAAGGAGAGGAGGAGGAGGAGCAGGCTCTCCTTATCGCGCAGGCCGTCGTCGTCAACCCTGCGCCGTCACAGCCACGGTGCGTCGTTGAGATCGAAGAACAGAAGGTCCTCGCCGAGCTCGGGCCGGAAGAGGAGTGCGAGGGCGGTTCCTGGATACTGGACACTGGGGCCACCAACCATATGACAGGATCCCGGAGCGCCTTCTCCGAGCTCGACACGGCGTCTGCGGCAGGTCCGATTCGGCGACGGCTCCATCGTTGGAATCGAAGGGCGAGGGACGATCGTCTTCACGTGCAAGAATGGCGAGCACCGAGCCCTGATGGGAGTCTACTTCATTCCATGGCTCAAGGCGAACATCATCAACATTGGGCAACTCAACGAAGCTGGATGTCATGTGGAGATTGAAGGCGGCATTCTGCAGATTCACGACCAGAGCCATCGACTACTGGCCAAGGTGATTCGCTCTCCTACCCGGCTATACCACTTAGAGCTGAAGATTGGACGGCCGGTGTGTTTTTCTGCTCGAAGCTCTGAAGAGGCGTGGCGCTGACGCGCAAGATTTGGGCATCTCAGTTTTGCATCACTTCGCAAGCTGGTGAATCAGAAGATGGTGCGCGGACTGCCGCCACTTGATCAAATCGATCAGGTGTGCGACTGTTGCCTGGCCGGCAAGCAAAGGTGAGCAACATTCCCGGCGCGGGCAAGACACCGAGTGGAGCACGCCCTCGACCTGGTGCACGGCGATCTCTGTGGCCCAATCACGCCGACAACACCCAGCGGTAACAAGTATTTCCTTCTACTTGTTGATGACATGAGCTGGTACATGTGGTTGAAGATGTTGCCCAGCAAGGATCAGGCGGCGGCAATCAAGAACTTCCAGTCCGCCGTCGAGGTTGAGACAGGAAGAAAATTGAAGATTCTCAGGACAGATCGTGGGGGGGAGTTCACATCCGTGGAGTTCGGCGAGTACTGTGCTGGACGTGGCATCGAGCGGCACCTCACCGCTTCCTACTCCCCACAGCAGAACGGGGTAGTCGAGCACCAAAACCAGAGCTGCTGGCAATGGCGCGGTGTATGCTCAAGGCAAAGGAGCTGCCAGGATATTTCTGGGGTGAGGCCGTCTCCACGGCAGTACACATCCTCAACCGAGCTCTGACGCGCGCACTTGAAGGCAAGACGCCGTTAGAAGCTTGGTTCGGTCGGGCGCCAACGGTGCACTACCCGCGCAGGTTCGGCTGCGTCGCTCATGTCCGGAACATGCGGCCGAACCTAAAGAAGCTCGACGACCGCAGCTCACTTGCCATCTTCGTCGGCTACGAACCCGGCTCAAAGGCGTACCGGTGCTACGACCCCTCTAGCAAGCGGATCATCGTCACACGTGATGTCGTCTTCGACGAAGGAGCAAAATGGAGTTGGAAGAATGACGATGGTGAACCGGTGAACACCCACGAACCGTTTGTCGTTGAGTACTCTTCGGAGCTGACTACGACGCCGGCAGCTACAGCGACATTTCCGTCGCGCTCACCGGCGCCAGCTGCCGGGCCATCGGCGGCAGCATCACCAGCACCTGAACCAGTTTCGCCACCACCACCTGGAGCAGAGGCATCAGCACCGGTCGAGTTCGTGTCTCCACCAACAAAACAGAACGACGACGACTTGGACATGGATCACGATGATGCCCCCCTCCGGTTCTGCACCATGGACAACGTGATCGGGCCATCGTCACCACCTGGTTTTGCACGCAGGATCACTGAAGCGGTGCTCCACTTCACCACGGCAGACGAGCCGGCATCCTTCGCTGAAGCAGAGCAGGAAGCGAGCTGGAGACAAGCCATGCGTGAAGAGATGCAGGCGATTGAGGACAACCAGACCTGGGAGCTGGTGGAGCTCCCCACTGGGCACTGTACGATTGGGCTCAAGTGGGTCTTCAAGGTGAAGCGCAACGAGAAAGGCGATGTCGTGCGGCACAAAGCGCACCTGGTGGCCAAAGGGTACGTTCAACGTGCTGGAATTGACTTTGATGAAGTATTTGTCCCTGTTGCTCGACTGGAATCAGTTAGGATGATGTTGGCTTTGACAGCAAATGAGAATTGGGAAGTCCATCATGGACGTCAAGAGTGCATTCCTGAATGGAGAACTCAGGGAAGAAGTATATGTGGCACAGCCGCCAGGATTTGAAGTCACAGGGAGTGAACACAAGGTGTTTCGTCTTCGCAAGGCCTTGTATGGACTTCGGCAGGCACACAGGGCCTGGAATGCCAAGCTTGACACCACTCTGGCATCACTTGGTTTCCAGAAGAGCACATCAGAACATGGCATCTACACTCGAGGCAATCAGAGCTCTCGCTTGGTGATTGGTGTCTATGTCAACGACTTGATCATCACTGGTACAAACAGGGATGACATTCGGAAGTTCAAGCTGGAGATGAAGAGCAAATTCCAGATGAGTGACCTTGGACTTCTATCATATTACCTCGGCATTGAGGTGAATCAAGGTACCAGTGGCATCTTCCTCTGTCAATCAGCATATGCTAACAAGTTACTTGAGCGATGTGGTCTCAGCTCCTGCAACTCAAGTTCAGTACCAATAGAAAATCAACTCAAACTGAGTAAATTGAGTACTGAAGAATCGGTGAATACCACTGAGTACAGAAGCATCATAGGAGCTCTTCGCTATCTGCTGCACACCAGACCAGACTTAACAGATTCAGTTGGCTACTTGAGTCGGTTCATGGAGGAACCGCGAGAGGATCACCTGACAGCAGTAAAAAGGGTGTTGAAGTATGTTGTTGGGACTCGCAACCATGGTTTACACTACTCCAGGAAAGATGGAGAGGCCTTGAAGCTGGTCGGGTACAGTGCTGCTGACTTGGCAGGGGACATAGATACAAGGAGGAGCACCAGTGGTGTGATCTTCTTTCTCAGTGACAATCCTATCACCTGGCAGCCGTCAAAGCAGAAGGTAGTGGCTTTATCCTCCTGTGAAGCTGATACATTGCAGCGGCTACGGCGGCATGCAAAGGAGTTTGGTTGGAGCGTCTGTTGACTGACATGATCGAGAAGCAGATTGGCGCGCCAGAGCTGTTCGTGGACAATCAGTCTGCGATTAGCTTGAGCAAGAATCCCGTCTTTCATGACCGAAGCAAGCACATTGATGTGCGTTACCATTTTCTTCGGGATTGTGTTGAAGATGGGATGATCATCCTCAGTTACATTGCAACACGAGTGCAGCTGGCGGATGTATTGACCAAGGCACTCGGGAGAGCTCGGTTCCTGGAACTTCGCTCTCGTATTGGTGTCCAGGTCACAGGTGAACACGCTCACAACTAAGGGGGAGAAATGTTGTTTACTTCAGAGCGTGTCACTTAGTTTCATTTGCTTCATTGGGTTTTAGTTTGTGTCAGTTATTTCCTTTGTTTAGAGTTTGCTAAATCAGTCGTGAACTCAAGCCACGACGTGATCGTGCGAGAGTGCGTCGCGCATCTTGCGCGTGGTGTGATCGTGCTGGCCGAAGGCCGGAGCACGTTCTTTGATTTACAGTTGTAATCTTGCTTATATGAGTCAATGAAATAGTCTGAAAAAGCTGCATCGTTTAGCAGCGCAAAACTGTGTCTTCGTGATCGCGTGCGTTTTCAGGGGAGTTCGCCAGCGACGAGGTCCCGGCGTTCTCCGACATAAATAAAATAAAAATCGATCTCCCATTAACCCAGCCCCATGAAGGAAGGAAAGAACTGCAAGAGACGAATTGATGCAGGGGAGAGGCTGGGTTCCGCACCTTGTGGATGAGGCCGTCGTCGATGATGGAGCAGCTGATCCTCTTGTAGAGCTCAAAGAGCGCCTCCACCTCATTCACCGAGACTTTGGAACCGGATCAGCACAAAGAGTCAGAACATACATACGGCATTGCGAGATAATGCCGAGGGAAACAGGCAAACAGAGGAGGAGGGAAAGGCAGGATTCTTACAGCATCTGGATTCATCGGCGAGTTGCGCGAGCTGGCGTAAGTTGAGGGAGGTCCACCCGGCGGCGCCGCCTCGGCGCTGGAACTGGAAGATGGGTAGGTGGAGGTTGTGGCGTTGATGGCGGCTCCTGTTCTTGAAGAACGCTGTGGCAGAGGCGGACGGCGGCCGCCCGCCACACCGGCAGCGGGAGGCGGAGGAGTCGGGGCAGAGGTTGGCGAAGCAATCGGTGAGGACGAAGAAGAATGCCTCGGCGACGGCAATGAACGGGAAGAAGACCGCGCAGAGGCGCTCCCCGAGCGACAGCGTGCTCTCGGACTGCTGCTCCCGCCCGCGCACCCCACGCAATCAAGAAGAGAAGAGATCTCATCTCAACCGCGGGAAGAACGAAAGAACACCACAGCAGGAAGAGGAAGAGGAAGAGGTCAAAGAGAAAAACAACCAACCATGTCACCGGAGGAGTGGCCGAAGCAGAAGCGCGAGTCCATGGCCACACGCGACGCGAAAGCTTGTGCTGATGCTGCTGCGGCCCCCGGCGGGGTGTCGCGTGCCTGTCGTGCGTCGCTTTAAGGACGGATCGGCTGTTTAACAAAGAAGCACGCCGAAGAGCCGCACGCGCGAGATGGGATCAGCCTCAAGAAAAAAAAAATTCCACGCCTTCTTTTGCTTAATCCATCAGTCAATCCGCGAGCCGAGTACTTTATTCGTACGCCAGCTCAGTCGTTTAGCGAGCGAGACCCCCGGCTAACTAACCCAGTGATGAGTGAACATGACACGGTGCCGGCGCTGCTTGCATAAGAACAAGCCTGATGAACGAACGGACCACGTCTTGGGGTTTCTCTCGACAGGGACGATCGATCTCATGACCACTGAAAGCTCTTCGCCCAGGACGCAACTCGGTCGCTGTCGTCACGCAGGTCCGCCGGTCCGGCCGACCCCGCCCGTGTCCGCTGTCGCAAAGCATGCGTCGCCTCCGTTGATACGGGAGCCACCCAAGCGCAAGCAAGCGGCGATCCTTTCGTCTCGGAACGACAGCCCAGTGCTCCTGGGACCCTCGTCGCTCTCCTCTCTACCTTTTGCGGAAAAAGTAAAGGGAAAGGAGAAACGGCATGCCACAAATGTGACATTTGTCACTTCTTGCCCCTAGTCCTTCAGTTTTTATCCCATTTTCATCTTGAGCCCCACTTCATAATGAGCTATTTTTAATTTCCAACTTCACCTTTTGGACTAAGACCCGTTTGTTACGGGTCTGGCTCCTTCAAAAATGACTTTGACTCTGGCTTTTTCGAAAAATAGGTTTCTATAGCTCTAGCTCTCAAAAATATTTGGTAAAAAGACTTCTCTGGCTTCTTC
Organism: Zoysia japonica; assembly: GCA_001602275.1. Taxonomy (NCBI): domain Eukaryota; kingdom Viridiplantae; phylum Streptophyta; class Magnoliopsida; order Poales; family Poaceae; genus Zoysia; species Zoysia japonica. Next base: position 1,832,865 of record BCLF01000021.1, on the reverse strand, counting down.
TATTTTTTAGAGTGGATAATATAGTTAAATATCCATCCTACCCTTGTATTTTTGAATTCAAAAACTTTGTTCGTTAGTGCATTCAACGTTCTACTTTTCTGTAGCCGAACCCCACACAACGTGAGTTATGTTCTTATCTACTACTACGTACGTTATTCATTATGCCACTTACAAGCCAAACGAATTACTAATTTGAATAAAATAGAATTTATAATCTGAACAAAATAGTTGAGGTAAATTACATATGAAAATAACTATTACAAAAAATGTCTATTAATTGTTCATTACGATCTAGCGAGGTGTATTGCCTTTGCAATATCATCACAAAATCTATCCATTGACCTGTCACTGGAATGTCGAGTTGATGTATCCGATGCATTTCGAGATGAAAGATATTTCGCATATCTAGAAGGGATGGTAGGCACATAATTAGGTTCCGATCACATTTACGAAAATCTTTATCCTGTGCATCCATCTCACGAATATAATTATGAAGACATATAGTAGCTGCAATAATCATCATTTGCTTATCCATTGGATAGGTCGGCATTTTGAGAAGAATTCTCCATTTCATTTTCCATACACCAAATGCACGCTCCACAGCATTACGAATACTCGAGTGCAGATAGTTGAAAGTTTCTTGCTCACCACTAGGTGCAACACCCCGCCTTCAATCAGGTATATATGATACCTTTGCCCTTTATATGGTGCTAATTATCCTGGACGGTTTGGATACACAACATCAACATGATAATATTTGCCTAAAAATATATTAGTAATTACTAATAAAAAATATATAAATGTTATTAATATTATACAATGGTTCGTACCTTGAGGAGGGTGTGAGAATTTATCATAGTCATGCTCCAATGCATGAAAAGCATACTAGTGTCATGCATAGACCCAGGTTGTCCAACATATGCATAAGTGAACCGCAAGTCAAAATCAACAACAGCAAGTACATTTTGAGTAGCTTTACCACTTCTTCCAATTTATTGAATAAGATCTTGAGGAGGCGGCATCATTGTGATATGTGTTCCATCAAGTGCACCAATAGTCTTTAAAAAATGGCATCATCCTTCTGTCACCACTAATCCTGGTGCGTAGTTGAGAAGTTAGGATTAATGGGTCGTATGTAATGTAATGCACACACATTGCCACAATACAATTGAGGACCTCGCTAAATTTCCTGCTTAATGTCTCTCCAGAATGTTTAAATGTACCTTGTAGAGCAGTATTAGACCAACTGTGCCTACAACTTACAAGAAAGATAGCAAGGGATTCCATAGAGTTCATATGAATAGATGATGTCAGTCCATAATTACTCACTAAAAGCTGATGTAATTTGTAAAATAAGGATGCATCCATTTGAAACATCTTATGACACATTCTTGCTGTCCTCAAAGTTTCCATAGTCCAACTGTAACCACTCTGCAATGGAATCCTAGGTTCATTCTTGTCTAGATATATCAAATAGTACTTCCCAGCAAGAATAAAGGTTGAAATAATATTATTTTGAGTAGACTGAATCACTGATAAAGTATTTCTTCTCCACTCATCATCATAGTCACTTTCATCCATCTCATAATCACTACCATCTTTGTCGGAATCAGAAGAAGCAAATCTGTACACACATAGTTATAAACAAAATTAACTAGTTTCAACAAACTATTAAATATGTATAGACATGAAATGCAGTATACCAGTTAAAAGTATTCAATCTAATAAAATGCTCTACTTGGCCACATCATTTCTAGTCATCTAGTCATGCTTCCTAGTCAACCATTCAAATCTTTCTGCATTGGTATCTAAGGTTGTGAACATCTCTCTTTCAGCCCTCTTGGTAAATACCAACGATGCAACAAAATGCTCATTTGTACCACAAGTAGCACCACACTCCTTGTCTTCAGTTTCTCGTCTTGACATCGAATCACCTCCAGATGTGAATCGTGTTGTGTCACCATGTAACCAATTAGGCATCAAAGCTGCCATGGCGGTGTTGGACCACCAATCCATCCATCCTGATGCACAAGCTGCTCCTGACGCTGAATTTGGTCCAAATCCGGCAGGCCTCAAACCAGGGACCCGGGCCATGGCCCCGTTTTACCAAATTTGGGCGTGTGGGAACCCAGACCATCAACAGCTCCGACATTAATCATAAGCGGAGCTGGGCATGGAGGGCGAATGCCTTCACCGTTCCCCAAAGATCTAGCACCAAAATATGCCCCTCTGGTGGAGCCTGAATCAAATGAACTAGGTAGAGTTACCGTAGGTATGTTCCGATCGGCTCCATCGCCGCCGACGCACCCTGATTCCTCGCCGGATTACTCCCTGTGGCCGCTCAATTGAGGTCTCCAAAGGGGATTCATCCGTGCGCTCGATTATGTGAGCTCGGTGAGGCGCGTGATGGGTGTTGACGCGCTGGGACGGGCGTTGACGCGCAGGGACGTGTGGGGAGCAAGCTTTGTGACGCGCGCGAGGGCCAGCGACGCGAGCTTGGGATGCGCACGACGGCCGGTGATGCGAGCTTGGGGACGCGCACGATGGCCGGTGAATTGCCTTTCTGTCGAGACACGCTTGCACAGAAGGTTTTTTCCCTTCGGTTCCGAAGATCTGGTATAAGAAGGGGAAGGGCAACGACGGATATAAGGTGCCACGTAGGATTGAGAAGCCCGAGAAGCCTTCTTTTTACGGCTTCCTGCTTCACCCTGCGGCTCCTATAAAAAAGAAAATTCGGCTTCACCTTTGCCTATTTGATACAGCTTCATCTGAAGCTGACGGAAAGCCGCCGGAGAAGCCCTGCCAAACGGAGCCTAAATATCCTTCTCACATCTTTGGCTAACCAACATGCCACTGCTCTGCGCCTCGCCACCTGCCTCACCCATCTGTGCACTCACACTGGAGCAAGCGGGCGAGCTAGTCGACCGAGCACGGGACGATCAAGGAGGCGAGCATGGATGGACAAGCTAGATGGCGAGGCATAAAGAGATGGTATCTTTGTCAACTCAGGATAAAGAAGAGTATTTTTTTTTCCTCAACAGTTGAAATGGAAAGCTAAAAATAGCTCATTATGAGGATATTAACGTATTTAAATCTCGAAACGATATTCACAAATTGAGATGCAAGAACTAAAAATCCTCCACAAATAGGAGACGGATCCCCTGCCGCTTTACTCTCTAATGACAGCCGCTGCCATGTGGGTCAGTAGGAGGTGAACCTCATCTAGTGACCCACACCTATTGTCAGAGGCAGAGTAGTGAGGAATCCTTGTGCCACGAAAGAGCAGAAGAGGTTAGACACATTTTGAATCATTAAGACAGCTTTGTTAGTGTCGGTCTTGCGATTTTATAGGCTCAGAATGAATCTGAAAGCTAGGCCTTCTATGTATTTCTCATCGATCAGCTATTTTGCCTACAATTACAGTCGCCAAATTTTTGCTATGTGCTACCACGATGTGCATTTATATTGCAATGAGGTGGCCAGCATGCGTGGTAGCCTTTGTTCTCGCCTCATGTTACTGATTGCTCTAATATCATCCTGACTCCGGAAAGTTTATAGGCTTGTGCACACAATTAATCTCATATTTATAATGTGTGGACTAAACTGCTTATTCTGTTATCTTATAATGTGTCGTACTTAACCTCAGAACAAGCAAAACACACATATATAGCTGGCTAACAGGGGCACGGGCCAGGCCGGGCTTGGGCCGCCTCAGTCGGCCTAGCACGGCCCGCTAGTTGATTGGGCCGGGCCGTGGCCCACGGATCAGCTACCTAGGCCCAAGCACAACCCGAGTGATGTTACACGAGCCGGGCCGTTCTTCAGGCCCATCAGGTCGTGCCAGGTCGGCTCGAAGCACGGAAAAAATAAATGTTATTTTTATTAAAAAATTATTAAAAATTAATTATATAATATCAAAAATCATATATTTTAAACATAAATAAGGAAAATTAAATACATTTTAATATTAAAATTTAATAAATAATAAAAGAGCCGACCGGACCGTGCCGATCAGACTAAACGAGCTCAGCAACGGGCCTAACCGAGCCAACTTAATCGGGCCATGTTTGGGCCAACCCAACGGGCCTGCGCCCAGGCCCAAGCACAGCTTGTGTCGTGCCTCAGGCTGATCCAGCTCGCCGGGCTGTGCTCGAGCTGGGCCAAATTCACCAGGCCTCAGGGGCCCGACGAGCTAGACCAAATTCACCGAGCCTCGAGCCGACCCATTTGGCTCGGCCCAGCTAGCCAACTATACACACATATATAAAAGTATTACACAATGTGATTAATACTAATGTGCCCTTTGAGAACTGTTCAAAGATATTACTACTTGCTCTCTGTTGACTTTTAACATCCACTTTAACTATTTTTTTTATTAAAAAATGTTTAAAACGCTGGTTGTTTATTAGTAATAGTGTGTGCGTTTGTTTTTCAAATCGTCGTGGTATGTTTTCTAAAATGCTCAAGCGAGGCATGGCGCGTAATGAATCACCCCGACAATTATAAACTGTGAGCCGTCGGACATTCACATCTAAAACAGATGCAGGTGCAGTGAAAATCAACAGGTAAGATGAGCCGAGGGGGTACATAGCACTCGTAGCCCTTCAAATCTGGAAATATTCATCTGAAGTTGAGCGTGAAGCAAACAGGCCAGTGCAGTTGCGTTATGCGACGAGACTGCTGACTGAACCACAGTGGGTTCCCTTTGTAGGTTACAATGCTGCTCGACAGTAATGTGAGCCTCGCGCTGGGAGGATCCAGCAAATATCGATTGGTGCACAGAAGTAACAACCAGCGTCCCGCTGTCGAAAACTCATCTGCCATGATCGGATGAAATGTATCTCGTGTCTCCGTGAAAACAAAAGAAAATTTGCGACATCAGTCCCCGAACACATACCTATGTCTCTTCAATGGATTGCAGAAAAATTACTCTGCTCCAGCCCTGCTCCCAGCACGGAAGAAGAAAAATAATGCATGAATGTCTGCTTTTGCTTCAACTTATTACCAGGAAGCTCGAAGCTCACCTTCGCAGACTTGAAGGTAGAATGATTGAGATGGCTTGACGAAGAAATGTTTTTGCATTCACTGGCTTCTGAGCTAAATATACAGGCTTATACAAGAGATTGTCTCTAACATGGACCTCCTAGGCAAAATATACATCTGGCCCAGTTTGGGGTTATGCGACAACAAAAGGAACTTTTTGCCCCGGCGACCTCTACCAATCTAAGGTCATACTACTTCGAAGGTGGCATTGGGGCACCAAAATGGTACGAAATTAATTATCTACCTGACACTGAGGTGACTACAATTAGCACAAAGTTTGGGAGTAAAGAGCGCTATCATCCACGCATTCTTCCATAGCACGGACGCCTGGCAAAAGATAACAAGACATCAGAAATACTGAACAATATATATAATTTAATCATAAAGAAAAAGTTCCATGCCAACTTCCTGACATCCAGAGGATGCTAGAGCAAATGCAACTATCTCTTCTTAGACTACAACAACCACCGCCATAAAGCCATATATTCCCAAGCAAGTTGGGGTAGGCAAGATAAACCCACAAGAAAAAAAAAAGAGACAAAACGAAAGAGGGAAAAAGAGAAGTGAAAAAAAGAGAAAAAAGCAATAAAAGCAAAAAACCAAAAAAAACTACAGGGAGAAAGAAGCAGCAAAAACAGGGTTCGGGCACATAGATTGCTAATTTCCACTCTTTCCTAACTAAAGCTAGCTCCTGGACGATATTCCAATCCATCATGCCTCTCTTCACATACTCCTCCCATGTCAAATTTTGTCGTCGTCTACCTCTTCACATTCTTGGGGTGTCTTATTACTGTACCACACACCGGTGCATCTTCATTGTTGGACATACCCAAACCATCTCAAACAATGTTAGACAAGCTTCTCCTCAATTGGTGTCACCCCTAATCTCTCATGTATGTTGACATTTTGAAGTTGGTCTTTTCTAGTGTGGTCACAAATCCATCTCAATACGCATCTCTGCTATACTTAATTGTTAGATATATCACTTTTTAGTAGGCCAACATTCTGCTTCATATAGCATAGCAGGTCAAATTATTATCCTATATAATTTACCTTTTAACTTTCGTGGCACCTTAGTATCGCAAAGGATGCCCGAAGCTGGACGTCACATCAACCATCCGGCTTTAGTTCTATGATTAACATCTTCATCGATGTCTCCACCCTTCTATAACATCGAACTGAAGTTTAAAAAAACATTTTTTTTTCTTTGTACTACATGGCCACCGAGGCTGACATCTCCCTCATCATGTCCCCTCTTCTTAGACTCTCTCAAGTACTCCCTCCCTCCCAAATTATAAGTCATTCTAAACTCCTTAACTTTTCCCAAATAATAAGTCATTCTCACTTCCCAATACACTCTCTTCCCAATACTTATAAATTGGGACAGAGGGAGTATTTTCTATGGTCATAACTCATAACAACCTTCAGATAACCCAAAAAAAGTGTAAACTCTGTTTTGGGTCATAATAATTGTCTAAAATCCTAGCCTAACCATTCATGGATGCACCAACAAAAATTAGGCACCCAAATAGACGGAAAACAATGTCACTGTTGGCAACATTATATTTGGGAAAGTTGCAAGAATCTAAGCTATCACTAGAAGAATAACCTATCAATGTTTGTTCAGAGTTTTTAACCAAAAATATTTGCATCATATTCACATGCAAGACTGCACCCAACATTAGAGGATTAAGTTTGGATATTAGATACCTGTACGGTAACTTTACAATGGAAGGGATGCTCTGCTGAAACCATCAAACCAGCATAAATTATCATCATCCTGGTCCGGAATTTGAAGGATGAGTATATACACTGCCTTGAACAATAGGCCTCTGCTGCTGCTGAGACTGCAGTTGCTGCCGAGATTGTTGTTGCTGCATCTGGCCGCCAATACCATGTCCATGTATAGGCACACCACCTGACAGCTGCCTTTGCAGCATTTGGCTTGATGTTGACAAAAGGCCATCACTTCCAACATAGCTATCATGAGGTGAGGTAGCCAGCTGTGAGGTTGAGGTAACAGCTGCTGGATCATGGGATGACTCTTGTTTCTGCTGGTTTATAGACGAAATGCCTGGACTACCTGAATTTGTACTCTTTGCAAGGGATGCCGATGGCATCACCTGATTATGTTGTACTTGGTCGGCAGGTAATTCGTTCCTACCATCTGTGTTCATGTGGCGATTCTGTTGCATCATCAATCTCTGTATATTGCTCGGTGAAGGATTCATGTATCGTTGTTGCTGCTGTGTAGCCAATTGTGATGATGAATGAAGTGAAGATTGTTGAGAAGCTAACAAGGCTTGGTTGTGAGAACCCTTTACTGAGCCATATTGATTATTAATATTTGGTGTTTGCACCAGCGACTGAGGTTGATTCCCAGGTTGAGGTATTGATGGTCCTCTAATGCCAGCAAAGTACCCTGCACCCTGTTGCATCACATTCTGGTCAGGAGCTTGGTTTTTACAGGTTGTAGAAGTTCCACTGGCTTGTGTAGCATCAGCAGGACTCTGGTGCATTACGTTGCCTCGGCCTAAGCTCTTCATAAGCTTTGCCTGTTGACTACCTTGATTTCGTTGCTGTTGATCTTGTCTAGACTGCAGTTGACCCTGAGTCTGCTTTTTCTGCTTATGTGTTGTGGTGGTCGCAACCTGATTTGGAAGCCCTGAGCTACCAAGTGAATTTTGTACAGGATGTTGCTGCTTTAGCTGTTGTTGGGAAGGAATAACACCAGATGCAGATCCTTGGCCCTGCTGTTGCATTTGTGAGCCATTCTGCACAGTTGGCACAGCATTGGGTCCAGATAGTGGGCGCTGTTGTTGGGGAAGCATTTGTTGAATGTGTCTTTCTTTAGCCACACGCATAGCGTAACCTGGCTGCTGGGAATTTGCCTGGTTTGATCCTTGGATATGAGAGAGGTGCGTGTTCCCAAACATATGTGACTGTGGTGAGATTTGATGCGTCTGGGACTGCTGAACAGGAAATGATTGAACAGGTGAAGATACCGCACTAGAAAATGGACCATTGAAATGCAAAGCCTGGCTATTTCCCTGTGAGACATGTAACTGAAAATCTTGCATCATCATCTGTCTATGCTCTTCTGAATTATCGCCAGGCTACAAGAAAAGAAATTCAAGCATCAAAAAGAGCAAGAGAGTGAAAATGTGTCCTTAATTTCCCTGACTAAAAGTAAGAATATCACAAGTATAACTAGCAACTAAATTAAGGAAACAAGAATCCTAATTTCATTGACTAGAATTGCGGATATCACAAGTACAACCAGCAGGTAAAATAGGAAAACAAGAATCCCCTACCCATGCCGCATCAAAGGAAAAAAAAACAGAGATGAGGGAAGTGTGTGTGTGCTGTATATTCAAGATTTGTAATGCATCATCTCACATGTCCGCATGGCATTTTAACTCGATACACAATTGGTAAGAGTGCATGCAAACATTGTGTTGGACGACCAGGCCTACTCGTTTTGAATGGCTGCAGCTGAGCTGAGCTGAGCTCTGTCACATTTTTGGTAGTAGGGCCTCAATTGCTTTCATCCAAGGAAGCAGGGGTTGGAGATGCAGCATCGACTCCTCTCTGTGAAGGCACTATCAGTGCTTTTGGATTTTTGTGAAGAACACCCATGGTGGAAGAGGTAGTATCAACCCTAAACCCTGAACGTGGACCCAGATTAAGGCATCAACTTGATTTCTCAATGAGGTTTATATGAGTTTATTAGGGCCAAACATAGGGCCATTGCCCTAGTTGCCTTAGGTGAAGCTCTGCCACTGAACACAAAATGTCACACCCAAGTAATTAGGAGTTGAGCTTAACATAGGCCCAAACATTTTTCATCATAAATATTGTGAGGCTTTGAGAAATTAACCCAGGAAGTAATTCAAAGTTAGACCTCTTTTCTGTGCGACTAATCCTCCATTCATCCTTTAACTAATGATCCCTTCATAATTTGAGCTCCAGTTCTCATTGACATAATTTTGGCACTTTTCAATTTCCTTGTTAGACTTTAGTATCCATCTTCTAATTTTTTATTTGGTTATGATAACGATATGGCGTGATGTTAGCTATATTCAGAATTGATAATGAGAGCCAACTTCTATTGAGTAATTCTAAAAGATGCTTTATTCAATCCTGGGCAAACCAGACAATTAATTGACCCGTTTACACCTCTTGTTCAATCTTTATGAACTAATTGTATCTTTGCACTGCATCAGAAATGAGGCAGCTAGATTTGTGCAAACTGCAAAGATCATAGGCTAGCCATGTGAAGGCAGGTGCTACCCCATGCAGGTTTCCAGCTGAAATTGCAGCTTTTTATTGAACTCTGTTTAGCCATGTTTTCATAAAGGGAGATTTGTCTGTGGGACACTGTTAGTTGGTGGCCTGGTCTGCCACACACCACATGCAGTGATTTAGGCCGATGCACCTAAGAAACTATATATTTTGTCCCAGCACAATGCACATATTATTTAATATTTTTTCACTGGGAGAGAGAGGAGGCAAGAAGACGCGAGTGCCATTAATCCAAACATATCTTCTTCCTTTCTACGCGGGATCGAACTTGCCTCCACTCTGATCGCCGCCGTGCTCTATCACCTCGTGCGTCTCACCGCGGCCGCTGTCATGGCCTGCGAATGGGTTCTTCTCCAACACGAGCTCAAGGAAGTGCTTTGCCCAGACATCGTAAGTGGGTTTCTTCAAGCTCCGATTCAGGGCAAGCTCGGATGGACTCGAGCGCACAGGGAAGTGGGGGCGGGGGGGGGGGGGGGGGGGGGGGGGGGGGGGGGGGGGGTGATGAGAGGTAGGCTGGAGTGTGGTGATGTCCTCAAGCGTGACGGTGGCTTCGGGGACCAGAGGCGCGCCGCCGTCAGCCATGGGGTGGCTGTTCGGGTTAAGGGCACTCATGTCTTTTTGCCCTCTTCTCTCTCCTCCCGATTGATTCATGTCTTTTTGCCCTTTTCTCTCCTCCCGATTGATTAAAAAATAATAAACAATCAGCACTGTGTGCTGCAGACAAAATACATAGTTTTTTGGTGTGCGTTGGCCTAAATCACAGCGCGTGGTGTGTGGCAGACCAAGCCACCAATGAATAGTGTCCCACAGACAAATCTCCCTTTAAACAATTTAATCCTGTTTTGAGCTTGATTAAACTGCTTTAAATGGCTGTTTAAACTGAAAAAAAACTAAATGGCGGGCCACCTAACTACCGTTTAGGATTTCACAGCTGTTTAAGTGATACATTAAGGCTTTCAAACCATGTTATCGACAATATAAAATACAAGATATTCAAAATTTATGGCTACATCATATTTTGTGCTTGTAACCCATCGATAAACAGTGTGTGGAAGATATGCTGGAACTTAAAGACTTTTAATGGAGTACAAAAGAAGAAATACTTACCCGAAGCATATGCATCTGATCACGAGGCCTCAACATCGCATTTCCAGGACCTATGACACCAGGATGAGTAGTTACTGTATTTTGCGCGCCTTGACCACTGTCGGGTGATATGTTTCCAGAAGAAGCCACATTTAGCATTCCAGGGGGCCCTAGTCTTGGGAAACCTGGCCTAGTACCATGTGTCGCTCGATTCAATCCAGTCATCATTCCCATACTATGAGAACTCGTCATCATTCGGACACTACAGTCAACTCCGGGGGGTAGCACACTAGGAGCAGAAATGCCAGGTTGCTGAAGGCTTCTGCCATTGAACATCTGGCTATACTGAACTCTTTGCTGCTCTTCGCCCTGTAACGTTGTCAGTCTAGGCACACCATATCTCTGAGCACCCCTAAAATAAAGATTTTAAAGGAACAAATTAACATGAAACACATTTGACATGAGCTTAAGAAAATTACCAGATCATTTACCTAGAGGGAGCATTTAATGATGAAGGTGATGGCAAATTACCACCAAGAACCATGCCTGGGGAACCTGGTAACCTCGAATTCACATGTGAAGGAGGGGTGGGACCTACAGAACCATGATTGTTTGGAAGTGCTAACCCACTCGTGTGAGGTCCTGGGTAACCAATGGAAAGAGTGTCCGAGTTTGGAGGAATAGCATCACAAAGATCCAGTGGCCTATATTAAGTTTTCAATTAGATATTGCATAGCAGCTGCATATGGATCAAATAACAACGTTGTTTATAGTATGATCAGCTAAGAGGGATTTTAGGTTACATACGTCAAAACGGCACCACCGTTGTTTGGACATGCTTGAGAAAGTGCATGAACATGAGAAGCATGGAGCGGATTTATTTGCTTAACCTCCTGGATTTCGCCCTTAAGACAAAAAAAAAAAAAGAAAATCATCAGGTGGACAAAGATTAACAATACAATGGGCAGCTGCAATTTGAAGGAGATCTTAAAGAAATGTCAAATTAACCTGAATAAACATAAACACTCAGTAAAGAAACAAGGTTCAATTAAATCATATATCATGTGATGATACAGCCTCAGCAAACTTAAGGAATCACAATTAAATCATACTCCCTATAGTTTCTTTAATTATTGTCGCTGTTGGCTTTACATTATCTTTGACCATTTGTCATATTCAAAAAAGTACAATAAATACATTAAAGGCATTATACCCTTGAACTAATGTTTTGAATAAGACAAATGGTCAAAGATGATGTTAAAGTCAACAGTGACAGCAATTAATAAACAGAGGAAGTAGTGTTAATACAACCAAACTTAAGGTTTTGGCTTGTTCAGATATGCATTTCTGCAGGACACATTGAAATGCTTGCAGTCCAACTGCATTTATTTTGATCGCAGATATGCATAAAATATGATATCGGCACATCAAGACAAAAGGATACACATTTATTTTTCTCAAAAATGCAGGAGAGCTGCACTAAAAGGGACACATTTGAAAGCTTGCAGTCCAACTGAATATATTCTGATCACGGATATGTTAAAAATATGTAGTTCGGATTTATGATATCGGCACAGGTGACTTATTCATATATATCACTTAATAATTTCATTGAAATACAAAATATCAGCACAGATGAAAATGTAACACATCACCTGTGTAAATAGGGACTATTTTGAACAAAATTTATAGAATATCACCCTAAATCTCTCGCTCAACCCAGTCTCACCTTACTGGACAAGAGTGTGCTCGGTAGCAAGTTCAAAATCTTGCTTTGCTGGGCAAGCTAACCTGAGCGAGCAAGAAGATTCTTGCTGCGGCAAGCAAGCCAAATTGGATATGCTGGCTTGGCAAGGCCAATGCACAGAATGAAGAAAAGTGCAAGCAGCAGTTGAACACCCGGATGTGCTAGCCAATCATTAGCATGCATGGCTGAATTGTAGGCTTCGCTAGCTGCTTCTTTGATATTTTAGCCGTGATTCTTGTTATGCACACATGGGTAAACATAATCAATGTTTCAGTGCCAACATTGCTGGAGCTACGAGCAAACTAGGCTAGCTCAGCTCTTTACCAGGGTAAAACAACCAAGCCTCTTCTTGCAAGCTCAGCTAGGCCAGCATTACCATGCCATGCTCGTCTCACATAGCAAAGAACCCAAGCATAGCCTAAAGATGCAATTAACAACTTCAGGAGTTTCTTATGAATGCCAAACAGTAGCAGAGCGTTGTCCTAACGGACATAAAGGAATATTAGGTAGCACAAACAGATGAATAAAATATAATGCAAGTAGAAAGAAACCATTAAGTGCTAATTGTTAAAAAGATACGTGCAATCATATAATGCCTCTCCCATTAATCAAGACCGCATGAGGATTTTTCAAAAGAAAATACTAACCTTTCTACGGTTTTGATGGAATTTCTGTCCAAGTAGTATTATTTTTTCAAAATGTGCCTTCAGAGTCTCTTCTTCAAATGGTCCTTGAAAGCGCTGAAACAGATGTCTGGCACTCCCCTGACATTCACATGCAGAGGGACAGGTGTCAAAAGTATGCATCTTTTGTTCATAAGCGTGCACGCTGTTGAAAAAGGATAATCTGACCTTTTTGCAATCTATGCCAAATACTGCAGCATAAAAGAAATCCTATAGCTACTATATCAAAGATCTAACACTGAAATCATCAAATTTCCATAACCGTATACATTAAAAATGCAGGAGGCACTAGGCGAGTGGTTGGGCACTGCCTAGCGCCTAGGTAGCTCTAGGAAACCATTGCATATTGCCGCATAATTATTGGAATAATGGGGAAAACATCTAGTTCAAAAGTCTAGCAGGAAGTGAGGCGGCAGACTTTGCCCAGGCAGCGCTTAGGAGCCCGGATGATTGTTTTTTAAGCAGAGCCATACACAAGCTGAGGTGTAAAATACAACCAAACAAAATGTTAGAACAAACCTTTGGGATGCCCGGCAAAGTAGATGGACATGGTTGAGATGAGCCAGAGTCATCAGCACTGTCAGCACCATCACCAGAACTTCTATCTGTGAGAAATTTATGTCGTTCCTTACACTCATTAGGCCGTCTATATATACACTGCACATGAGAGGTCATAATCTTCAATTAACTAAGAAAATGAATCCAATTTTAAGTAGGCCAGAGAAAATATGATGCGAAGCACATAAAAGAAGGCCAGCCCGGTGCATGAAGCTCCTGCTTGTGCAGGGTCCAGACACTCAATCTTTTGTACACAGCATTACCCTACATTTCTGCAAGACGTTGTTTACAGAACTCTAACAGCTTTACCGCTGCGCCAAGACTCCCCTACTAAAGAACAACATAAATCAACTACAAACAAAATGAAGCTGAAAGAACTTAAAACTTCCTCAAAGCATAAGATGCTAAAGTACAAAAGCATACAAATCACAACCGCTAAAGTACAAGAGAATACAAATTACAACCAAATTAGCTTCACATAACACCTTTGCATGGACCAGAAAGAAACTAAATTCAATGATAATACTAAACAAATGATTACCTTCAATTGAACGATGCTGTTAAATGCATCGCTCACCAATTCCCAGTTTTCACCCATATCATGGACAAGGACAACAAGAGCCTGACATAGTAAGATATTAGAGTATTGCGAACCATGGTAAAGTAGGACAGAGCCATTCCAGACAGACACACCTGATCCTCAAAACCTGACCATGGACCTCCAGGACCAGCATGTCCAGTTGCCATCTAACAAAAAGAGAAACATTTTAGAAGAAATTTTTTGTAGCAATAAAACTGCGAATTCTAAGAAACAATCTTGAATGCTGAAAAATCTATCTTTAAAAAGGAGAACGTTGGATTTCATAATAGAATACTGCAATACAGACAAGATTTTAGCCAAAACTCAAACTAGGATGAAGCCCAGAGTGAACTTATTTCTAGTACAAGTTGTGCGTAACTAAGCTCGCTTTGCTTGGCATGGATCATGAGCGGATAGACTTGTGGTGCACAAAATCTTCAGCCTAACTCTGTGCCTTTCTCCATAAATCATAGTTGCCTCAACGCACTAACATGACCTGACTTCGTCCTTTATAATTATCAAATAAATTTCTCGATCATTGTACTTTAGTCAAAGAATAATCAAAAAAGACCTTTTCATCTTAACTGCAGCTGTGTGCACCATCACTAGGTCCTCACATACCTTCCCTCCCGGTGCAATGTTGAACCTTTTTAGAAGTTATAAGGGATCGTTTGCATTGTAACCTACGAACACCCGGCCAAATATTTGGCCAGTTGACCGTGTGGCCACTGCATATTTGGATTAGTGCCAGAAGTTGGCTGTTAGCGAGCCAACCATTGCTGCACCAACAACTGTTGATTTTTGTAAGACCCATGGCTGTTTGGCCTGGGTTGCTTTTGAAATGTGGTAGCTAGCCAACATGAGGCACACAAAAAATAGTACCACAATGGCTGTTGAACGAGAACCAGGCCAACTTAAATAGCCAGTCTCTAAATGTGTAGTAACTCCAGACTAATCATTTTACGCGAACCGACAAAAGTGTGAGTTATTGTGTAGGTGTGACCCATGCAGCGTGCTCGTGGCATGAGCCATATTTGGGCCTGATGTATTACATATGGTAATTAGAGCCAACCTTTCGTTATGTCACAAGCGCAGTGACAGATGCGTATGGCACATGGGCCTGACATAAGGGACACGGCACGGCATATATTGAACATGGCCAGAAAGGAACAATCATGTATGCATGCCCTTTGTGTGAATAAGTTACCTCGACAAGGACGTCGAGTACTTTGAGGGGGGGGGGGGGGGTTTGTAAGGCCCATGTTTGTTGGGCTTAGGTTGCATTGAAATGTGGTAGCTATCTAATGTCACGCACAAAAAAATAGTACCACATTGGTTGTTGAACAAGAACATAACCAATTTAAAGTCACAAAGCGATGGAAAACATAAGCAAAAAGTTGTGTAGGTGTCCACAGCATGTGCATTGGCATGAGCCATATTTTGGTCTGGTACGTTACAATAGTCTCAATAGCTACAGGCAGTATCGCAGCATATTCACTCATCAATTACTTGGCAAGCCCGTTGGCCTGGGCACAAAGCATGGGTAGGGTATTTGCCCGTCAATTATTTGGCAAAACCTCAGTTAGCGTAGACACGAACCAGTCTGCTTCTAAATTACTAAAAGTTAAAGAGTCAATTCATTAGTGCTCAAACTTGACCAAGATTCCATCCTACTCATCAACTGCTTGATCAAACCAAATAAAAATGTAAATAGGACTATGTTATACTCAAAAAAAATAAACCTCAATATGGAAGGGGTAAGACCACCCCCGCGGTATTGCATTAGGAAGACAACTCACACAGGTCGAGAAAACCCCAAAACTCTGCCTCACCCTTACATAGTGGAACCGTTGCCTATGTGTGCTTGGGCTAGGACTTATATTTATGCTTTGGTGTTGGACAGAAGAGGGGATTTTTAACTCTCAGCATGAAATTCACTCCATTGGGGAATCGAACCTAGGACCTGCGGGGTGCTACTGAGGCACCTTAACAGCTGGGCTAAAGGCAGAAAATTTGTAATAACTTAACCCCAGCTTGTTTGATGCAACCGCACTAGCAAGTAAAAAAGCACATTGTATTGTATAGATCAAATAAAGATAAGTGTTTAAACTAGCCACACTAGTGAAGGGAGGGAAAAGAGCATTGTTGAACTATAGGTACTATTCATAACATGGTATTAGAGCTTTACGGATGTGCAGGCTCCTCTTCAAAGAAAACTAGTCTATAAGAAGGCACGGGTATAGGTGCCAAAGAAAAAGACACCAAACGTGATGGAGCAATAGGAGCATTCAAAAAGAGTAAAAAGGCTGAGGGCTCAGCCAAGGATAAAGGAAAATCATCTACATAATGCACTGGATATTTGAAATACCCATGATTTTTTGACTTAACCGCATAATGAGTTTGAGCCTCTACATGCCTAGATGCTTGCCCGTCACCCTGGTGTTTCTCTGATGGAGGAGCTTTTATTATGTTTAGGATCAACACATGAGTTGCATGGTTTGTTTTGGCCGTCGTCGTGATTCACAGCGTCTTTGAGAGCTTGACCGGCTACGTAAAAACTTCCATTGTGCCTGACAGTCATGTTAGTTATGCCTTGGTTGCTTTGTCAAAGTTGTCTTTTGCTTAATGGCTTGATCATTTAGGTCGTATGTGTGCTTCTCATCTGTCCACTTTGATTAAATGTCATTTGGGAAAGCAGATTCAGCTTCCCTATGGTTCTAATGAGTCTTTCTAAGCGTCCTTTCAACCTTGGTCATTCAGATGTATGAGGTCCGGCTCCATTTTATCTAAAGGGGGTCATAAATGTTACATCATTTTATAGATGTTTATCCACGCTTGGCTTTACTGAGGCTCTATTTATCTGTAAGACGTTCATTGTTATGGTTTGTACTCATTTGGACACTCAACAACAACAACAACAAAGCCTTTAGTCCCAAGCAAGTTGAGGTAGGCTAGAGATGAAATCCCAAGAAACAACTAAAATGTGTTAGAAATTAAACTTGTGCGCTGGTGAGTAGTTTACTTGTGTATCAAGTCTTCTTACATTCCATAGTTATGTTTTTAGAAGGTTATCAAGCCTGATTGTCGGCAGCTTGTATAGTTCCTATAATAGGATGATTACTTTCCATGTAATCTTCTATATAAGCTAAGAAAAACCAAAAGACTGTACCAAAAAATTGGGCAGCGCCTCATACCTGTCTCCTGTCCACTTACCTGTGAAACTCCTCCCCTCACCGGCAACCTTGCGGTGAGATTGGAGTGCTGTGAATTCTAACAAGTGAGTGCTGTGAATTCTAACAAGTGGCATCAGAGCCGTGTCACGGTCCAGGAAAGCAATGTCTGCGGCAGGAAGTCAGCGAGGGAGAGAAACACCACCAGGATCGCCGCCGAGATCACTGTCACCACCACCACGTCGCCCACGGAGCCGAGGAACAAGGCGGGAGGTGGTCGTTGAGCGGGTGATCGAGAAGGCGACCAGCTCCGTGGTGTATCCCGTCCTCACACGCACCAACTACACAGAATGGTCGCTGGTGATGATGGTCAATCTTCAGGCGGCAGGACTCTGGG
>BCLF01000021.1:1796665-1812650 GCA_001602275.1 Zoysia japonica | reverse complement strand
TGATCTTCCTGTAGGTCACAAGGCAATTGGGCTGAAGTGGGTTTACAAGGCAAAGAAGGATGAGCATGGGCAGATTGTTAAGTACAAGTCCAGATTGGTTGCAAAGGGTTTTGTACAAAAACAGGGCATTGACTTTGAAGAAGTTTTTGCTCCTGTGGCAAGAATGGAGTCTGTCAGATTAATTCTTGCTACTGCAGCTCATGAAGAGTGGCAAGTGCACCATATGGATGTCAAGTCTGCATTCCTGAATGGTGTTCTAAAAGAAAAGGTTTATGTTCATCAGTCACCAGGGTTTGTCCTTGGAAGAAAAGGTCAAGTGCTGAAATTAAAGAAAGCTTTGTATGGGCTGAGGCAGGCATCTCGAGCCTGGTATTCAAAGCTTCATGCTTCACTCAGCTCACTAGGTTTTGCCCGAAGTAACCATGAGCATGCTGTCTACACCAGGAGTGTCTTGAATAAACCTCTGGTGGTAGGAGTCTATGTTGATGATTTGCTGATCACTGGTGCACTGCACAGCAACATCAGCACCTTCAAACAGGAGATGAGGCAGAGATTTCGTATGAGTGACTTGGGCTTACTCAGCTACTATCTAGGCATTGAGGTGGTCCAGAGGGAAAATGGCATCTCAATTCATCAGGGTGCTTATGCTAAAAAAACTCCTAGAGAAAGCAGGAATGAGGGACTGCAACCCATGCCACACACCCATGGAGCCAAGGCTGAAGCTGACCAAGCAGAGCTCAGACAAAGTGGTGGATGCAACAGAATACCGAAGCATCATTGGAGCACTGAGGTATTTGATCCACACTCGCCCTGACCTGGCTTTCTCTGTGAGTTTTGTGAGCCGGTTCATGATGGATCCACGAGAAGATCACAAGGCTGCTGTGAAGCACATTCTCCATTATGTGGCTGGAACACAGAGTTATGGAGTTACATATCAAAGAGGGAAACCTGGAGAGTTGCAGCTAACAGGTTTCACTGACAGTGATCTAGGTGACATGGATGATAGCAGGAGCACATCTGGAGTTCTGTTTTTCTTTGGACAAAGCCCAATTTCTTGGCAATCTCAGAAACAAAAATCAGTGGCTTTGTCAACCTGTGAAGCAGAATATATGACAGGATCAGCAGGAGCTTGTCAAGCAGTTTGGCTTGCTGGGCTACTGTCTGAAATTATGGGGAAGGAGATCAAACCACCAGTATTGAGGATGGACAACAAGTCAGCAATTGATCTTGCAAAGAACCCAGTGCATCATGGGAGAAGCACATTAGAATTCGCTATCACTTCATCAGAGAGTGTGCAGCAGAGGGAAGGGTCAAGATTGAGTTTGTGAGGACTGATGACCAGCTGGCTGACATCCTAACCAAGGCTCTGGGACGAGCCAAGTTCCAGGAGTTAAGGAGCAAGATCAGAGTTGAAGAAGTAGACCCGGCGCACAAGGTTTAGGCGGAGATTTGTTGGAAATTAAACTTGTGCGCTGGTGAGTAGTTTACTTGTGTATCAAGTCTTCTTACATTCCATAGTTATGTTTTTAGAAGGTTATCAAGCCTGATTGTCGGCAGCTTGTATAATTCCTATAATAGAATGATTACTTTCCATGTAATCTTCTATATAAGCTAAGAAAAACCAAAAGACTGTACCAAAAAATTGGACAGCGCCTCATACCTGCCTCCTGTCCACTTACCTGTGAAACTCCTCCCCTCACCGGCAACCTTGCGGTGAGATTGGAGTGCTGTGAATTCTAACAAAATGAAGCAACAACCGGCAATCAAGATTCAGGCACGTGGATTGCTAGCCTCCACAAACTCTTATCTAAGGCTAACTCCTTGGCGATATCCCAATCCTTCAGATCTCTCTTCACAGACTCTTTCCAAGTCAAGTTTGATCTACCTCTGCCTCTCTTCACACCGTTTGGTCAACTTACCATCTCGCTACGAACCGGTGCCTCTTGCGGCCTTCGTATCTTTCTGGATTATGTAGATTAGTATCTTTTTGGAGCTCTTAGCTAATTTATTTATGAGCAAGGCACACAGAGCTCTCTTGCTCAGTTTACCTATCCTGGTGACCATGCTTAGAATAGTGTAGCTATGCGCAAGCTTCATCATCTCCTTAAGACTGCTCGCGCTTTCATGCTTGCTTCTCTATGCCCCCCTCATTTACGGGTGAGGCTATTTTCACTACCACTTATTTGATTAACATCACCTTCATTAGCTCTTCGGTGTGGGATACCTTTTGAGCGTCTTTTTTGGCCAAATGACTAATTACTCAAGCTTTCATCTATTTAGTTGTGTGCTACATGCTTCTTGCAATCATGAGCACACTAAGTTGTCTGCTCCGTCTGTTAAGTGTTGCGCCAAAGGATATCTTTTTCTTAGAAAGCAATGCATATATTCTAGAAAAAGGTTGCACTATTAGGTAATATATAGGGCCCCTTTGGCAGAGCTCCCAGCTCCTAATACTCAGGTAGAATCAGGGGAGCTCTGTCAAACGTTGTTTTTCAGAAAAGTGATTCTTTTCTGATTCTGTGAAGTGATTCTCTGAAATGAACTAAGGTGCTGAAAGCTGAAAAAAGTAGTTTCTCTTAATTCTGTGAAGTGGTTCTCTAGCCTGATTCTAAGAGTTTATCCTAGAGAATCAAAGAGAATCATTTTCAGCCACAGAATCACTTCACAGGAGAATCAGGAGTGAATCAAAAAATCAGGATGAAGATTACGAAAATATATCAATACCTTGAGTCCTTTACTTTTTCTCGTGCGAGTGGTAAACTTGATGACCTTCGTAGGATTTGCCATGTTGCTCATTTGTGATGCAACAGGAGATGCCATTGGAGCAACTGGTTTAAAAGCTTCTAGTGAAATGTCTGGTAGTTGATTCGTCAATTTAGGCTTCTTAGCAGCATGCTGGCCATTGATAACTGTTGAAAAGCCAAAAATCTAACACGTGAGGAGCTGTTTTCATGTTACATTCCTTTGAATAAGAACAAGACAGATAATTTCATGTTGCATTGGCGACAATATGCTGACAAAATATGTTATCTGAAGAAGAGATGAATGATGTACCAATATTCCCGTTTGAATCAAATTGATGGGCCCCTGATCTCTTCTTCAAATAATCCTTCTGGAACAGAAAGGAGAAAGCAATCATCAGAGACTAACAAAATCAGCAGCTAATCACAATTCTATCAAGAGGGGACTGGAGCATCTGTAGGAAAACCCTAATCACAATTCCCAACATTAGAACTAAAAAGGGCCCATATGTCACATTGGATTTCCAAAATCGTGTAGTGCCATAATTTCTTTGTAGACCTTGCAAACAATTGAAACTGTCACACACCAATTTGTTGTTCATGCATTAATGGCCGCCTCAAATCCAATGACAATTTTGACAACCAAAAAATATTGAGTGCACTGGTGATTAAGCCAATATGATCAAAGATCAAAAAATATTATAAAAATTGTACCTGGTCATAATGAGCACGTGAAACAGCCTGAGGTCTAGGATCATACGTGACCTGAACAAAAGAATCTTGCTATATCAAACAGTTTCAAAAAATGAAATAGAGCATTTGCACAAAAGATTTAACCTTTCCGGGAACCGTGAAGGCACAAGACTCAGCAACACTTTGCGGTGTATATCCCTGGTGCTTATGCTTTTTCTTCTTTTTAGACTTTGTAGACACTTCATTAGCATCGTACAACAATTGCCTGTCGAAATCCGCTGTGGATTCAATATCTGCATTCTTCCTGGGGAAAGATCCTCCATGGAATGAGCTTTGATCATCTTGGTAGGAGCTTGTATCCCCACTAGAGTCATCTGCTTTACTAATGAACTGAGTCCCAGCAACACCAGAAGGAAATGGACTTATGACCCGCTGTCTCGCTGCTGTGCGGATGCGTTTTGTAGGGACAGAAAGGAAGTCTGTTGTCTGCTTGCCATTTGACAAAAATTGCTGGCTTCCAGACTTGCTCTCCAAGAATGGTTCATACGGCATAACATCACCTGTTTCATACTGTCGTGTACCATTCATCCTTTGCTGCAATGGATGTTTCTTTTTGTGCTTCAGTTTTGATGCCAAACCACCATCATAATGTCCCGATGACAGATTAATGCGCATATCACCTTCATCATCCCCATATGCATTTTCCATTGGTACACCTACACAAAGATTAAGCTTTGAGAAGAACATGAAAAACAGGACTTTACAAAATAGTGACACTAGTATACGTTACCAGCAACAGAATCAAATGTTATTTCGCAATCATCCTTGAGTGCTGCGTTACCGATTCTCTGGAATAAAGGAGTTTTAAGTGTTAAATCCATTTTTCCACACAAAAGGACAGAACACTGCCTAAATGTTGAACATTGAGAAAACATTGTAGTAGTCAATTTGCACTGTTTCGAGGAGTACAAATGTCTCTTGGCATTTACTGTTTCTTGATATCTACCGACTTTTATAAAGCTCATAATTACATATTAAATCTTTAAGAAAATAATCGGGAACAAATAAGTCAGTGTTGTAACCTAATTGCCCAACAAACTGACAAATGAAGAGGGACCACACCACAAGTGTGGCAATGGAAAATATAAGGCCATGGGATATTCTGAGCACAAAGGATTGTTGAAAGAGATATAAGCATGTCTCCTAACCTGGCTTTGTACAAAGCAGGATTCCACAGACTCTCTGTACGACCGCATTGCACCAGGTGCTACCCCATAAAAGAGATTTTCCTGAAATTAGGAAAAAAATCATTAGTCAGTGCTGCCAGTAAATATCTTTTACATTTCTACCCCTGAATGTGCTTCTATAATATGGGTATCACTGTGAGGTGACATTGCCCTGAAGTTAATTGGGTTGTGCTCGTAAAAAATGATTTATATATAAATAAACAGGTTATCAGAATCAGTGTTCAATGGATTACTTCTGAAAGCTTATCTGGCACTATCAAAATGCCAAAATCATTTAGCCTTTCCGGAGTTGGTGGTGCTTCAGCTAATGAGAGACACTCAGATGCTTTATTGTTGTACTCTAGAAGTCTGAGTCCGTAGCTCTGAATAGGGGATAGACGAGACTGATTAAACTTGTCCTGCCCAAAAGATACATCATCCTGCACAAATTCATGTATCACTTAAATTTTACAATAATACAGAGAAGCTTACACAACTGCAATAAAATATTCAAATATGATAGTATAATTCTTGGCTACATATAAAGAGGTAACTGCAGCTAAACATGAATAAAACTAGACATTTATATTCATTTTACTTACATGTTTTTCTGCTTTAACTTCAGTAAGCTTCTTTTTTTCTAGATCATTTGATTGTTCTACTTGCATTGGTTTGGGCATATCGTTACCAACCAGTAAAGAACCAATGGAACACCAAAAGTTCAAGACACAGCTGGCCAGAGTTCTGGCGACAGACTTTTGCTTTCGTTGAATGCTTGCTTCTTCAAATGCTGCTCGGCCACTAGAGGAAATCCAATGGCTCATCTGTGCTGCAGTCACACATTTCCAAAGGCGCTCCTATTGTGTGAAAGCAAAAATAGGAGTACAAGATATTCAAATAAGTCAATGATCAAGTACATAACGTTTCAAGACATTCCGTCTTGTATTAAAGAGGTATAATAAATTAATAATTAAAGTTTCACTTGAGAAATTACCTGCGCAAAGTCATTTGCCATCCAAGTCATCTCCTCCAGAACAAAATCCCAGTGACTCTTTCGCTTCTTCTCCAAAGAAATATTACTAAGAGAACGTTCACTAGCTTTCTTAATGTTTGTCTGCCAAGTAATGTGATTATTTTTCATTAGAGCATTATTAGAAATGAGGGTACTATAAAAGTATAAAGTAGGTGTACCTGTATAAAATGAATCATTGTCAGAAAGGAGAGTGCTATAAAGTAGGTGTACCTCTATAAAACGAGACTTTCTGATGATAGAATCTTCGTATTCTTTCTTTGCAAAAATAGAATCCTCACGTTCCTTCTCTACTATTTTAGTCTGACCTCCATTAGATTTGTCGACATCAATCTTGGGATCAAGCTCACAATTTTGCACCACCAGCAAAGGGTTAGCCGTATCACATGTGAGTGTGGCAGGAGGCATTGTGGCAGAAGCAACATTATGGGCAACACGAGCATCATTCGGACGATTATTATTTCCATATAAGTCTGAATACTCCTTCCTATTACCCCCGTCAGGATCACATGTAGCTTGATATTCTGTATCTTTTTGTGTGTCTACAGCATTGTTACTAACTTCTTTTTCATCTTGTACATAAACAGAACTGCTAAGTTCTGGCTGTACAGAGGTAGAACTTTCATCCATAACAACAGGCTTGCTACTAACTTCCGAGTCACCCTCTTTCTTATCATCCATGTCCACAGGTAGGACCTTATTCAAGCCATCAGCAGCAGTTTCATTGGACTTCAGTGGTACAAGGTTCTCATTTTTTCCTCGATGTTCATCAACAGCCTTGGTGGCATGTGGACCACTTATTATCATTTCATTATCATTTAAATTAGCACTATCTATGGCAGAGTGGGGATCAGCACCCTTGTTATCCATATCATCTGCACGATCATCAACAACACTTAAGACGGAGAGGATATTATCTGGCTTTTCAGGATTCTGCGATTCTCTCAAGATTTCAGTGGATATAGATGGGAGAGAACATGCTGTCCTTGAGACAACTTTTGAGACTGGATCAGGGACTTCTGCAGGAGATGTACCAGCAATCTGACCACCTTCACTGAGATGTGAATTATCAGCCACACTGTTAGGCGAAATTTCCACAGCTTGACACACAATGTTGGTATTCGTTGATTTATTCTTTGATCTTTCGCTGCCTTCATGAGCTATTTGAACATCACTCATCTCTGTTGCCCCATTACCTTCTGATAATGATTCATTTGTTAGCATATTTTTATAGTTTGGACTTGCCGGTTTTGAATCACCCAAGTATGAGGCACCCTGATCCTCTGTCTTTTCTTCTTGCATTACCACAGATTTTACATCTTTTTGCAGAGAACCTAGCGGTGGAATTGGTGGAGACCTAACAGATGCAATATTTGCATTCTCCCTGCTTGACTTTGACCTACGTCGTGTGTACGCTTGGCTCTTTGGTCCAAGGCGGAACAAACCAGAATCTTCGCCTTCTTTTGCAATATTATTGCCATCATTGTGCTGCTCTGGTTGATCTATGTTAGTTCTTTTAACTCCTTGTTTCACAGTTTTTTCCCCTTCTATGTTGTTGGTATCTCCATCGAAAAGCATAAGATTATCTGCTGTGTTGCCTTCACGGCACAATGAATTTCCTTGCTTGCGACTACTTTCAACAGAATCCCCATAGGTTGAGGTAGCAAATGCATAGCTACCTTTAGCCTCACTACAATGAAAGAAATACAAATGCTTTAAATTAATCAAAAGATAATCAACTAAAGAACCAAGAACTAGTTATCACCTTATCACATTTTGTTCAGCATTTTGATCTGTCACCGAAGTGGATTGTACACTAAGTGATGCTTCATGGCCGAGTTTGAAATCCAATGGGTTGCCTCCCTGCAGTAATACGTGAATATAAACCAGGGAAAATATCTGATGCAAATTCAATGTACAAAGCCATAAGGATGACATTGCACAGCATTGTACCTTCTCAAGGAACTCAAGCTCCCTCCTCCGTTCTTCACGGACATCATATTCCTGCCTGCAGTTTGTGTGGCTGAATATCAGGTATCCAGAGCAAACATAAGCAAGTCAAAGCATGGCTTTTCGGTTCATGTACCTTAGCTCCTCCTGAGCTTTCTCTATGGCCGAGCGACGTGGTGAAGCTTTAGTGTCAACGTTCAAACCACATTCAGCAATTCCTCCCATAGAGCACAGCTCAGTAGCCACTGGACCACAGAAGCAGGCTATGCCCATGCATCATTAAAAGCATACCTACTCAGCACTTTGTGCCATCAATGTGCATGACCTCCTTTCGAGTGCACAAAAAGAGCACTCTGTTCCATGAATGCCAAAAAAGTCAGTTATAAATGACATGGAGGTATTGCTAACAACTAACAAAAACAATAGACTAATGAAAGATATGGAGTACTAAGGATTAAAACACCCATGAGCCATATATAGCTAAAGCAAAATCAGATCTTACCCAAAACGGAAAGGCTTACACATTCAAGCTTACAACACAAAGCCAGCCTATGCAAGAAAGACATGCAACGGCATAGCAGCATTTTACACTATCAAACAAATGCATCCAAGGCCAATGACATGATGTGCCTTGCCTGACTGAACGAAAGACACACAGCAATAGCAGCATTGGCCCAATTGAACAAAATATGGGGCTTGACAGCGCAATTAAACTCTGTTCTCAGTTTCCATTTCCAATAGAAAAAGTCCGCGAACAATAGAGCAAGTCCAAAAAAAAGATCACATTTTTAGCCTGCGGGCACACCATTTTCCAGACTAAAGGTGACAGAATGCACTTTTAGCCCATCCACGTTCCAAGCTTTGGCTGCACAGTGACGTCTACATGCAGGGAACGAGCGCGTGCATCCCCTCACGCCCGCCCAGCCCAAATGCAGCACGGACGGCACAAGCAGCGCCAGCCCTCCCGCCGTGACCACTCAATCCTCTCGCCCACGCCACCACGCAGCACTCTACGCACCTCAATTGCGAGCCTACGGGACGGAGAAGTCCAGAGGAAGGACGAACAGAGCGTCCGATGTGCCAGAGAACGCACCTGCAAGTCCCAGCGCCGGAAGCTAGGGTTAGGGTTTGGAGCAGGGGAGCCCGGGGCAGGCCACGAGGCGGGGCACGGCGGCCCGAGCGACGCCGTGGACACCTCAGGGGCGCGGAAGGGGGCACGCCTGAAGCGTTAGGGTCGCCGGACACTGGGCGCGGTGGAGCGGAGTCACGGGCTCGCGGGGGCGCAGGGGTGGGAGCGTCGTACGTATGCAAGCAAGGTGAAGGTGCTCCTGGGGAAGAAGGGGGAGGGAGGAGACGGTGGTTTGCGGTCCGCGGGCCGGGTCCGGTCGGCTGCGCGCGAGGCGGTGCAGTCTGACCCGATCGGCGTGAACGACGTGCAGGACGGTCCGTGCCGATTCATCTTAACAAAGTCTTATCAAGCCGAATAGAATTTGAGTTTCGCAGGCTCTTATCAAACTTGAGTTTGGCTCGTTTAACTTTGAAATCTAACTTGAATCAAGCTTTTAACAACCGAACTCAAGTAGCTTAGGAGCTTTGAGCTTTGACACCCCTGGTCGGCCACGGGGAGCCTCTCCTAGTTTTGGCTTACCATGATATTACCATTGAGGCCTTTGGTTAATAGAGTTAATTCAGTTCAGTTGATTCAACTAATATACATAGATTATAATTATTAAAAATAGTACCTAAAATTTTCCAAAAAAACTCACTATTCAAACATTTCAGTTTTATTACTTTGATTAATTAATCATATCGTCAAAATTCTATCAGCCAACTTTTCATCTAGTTGCCCCACTTATTTTTTAAAAGTTCCAACGCAAACAAACGGGCCAGATTACTTATTTTTCTTATCTTCGATCAATAATTTCTATAAATTTAATAACACTTTCAATATAAGATTTGTATTTATAGATTCGTAGTGAAAAGTATTTTTCTGATATATTTTTTATATTATGAAAGTTGATGAAATTTATAATATTGTTGGTCAAAGATAGAGTTCTATGGGCCAGTTTTATCCATATTAAATGATATTGTATCATGTACTCTTGCTAACTAGTAAAAGTTTATGGCTCTAATGATGCAAGCGTCTCAATTTACTAATATGCATATTGAACCGGATGCAAGCGCAACCAACACGACCTCGGAAAACTCAAAACGTTAACAAATATCATATTCTCATTAAAATGCTAAAATGTCACGAAATTATGATACCCGAGGACAAGTTTGTACTACATTTCATAGGCCCTAGAGTAACATAGAAATATTTAGTCGATTATGATCATGCACAAGGTAAATCTTACTACCTTAATATCATGAACCATGATATTCCTGTATTTGAAAATCAAGCCATTTTAATTTTACTCGAATCTAGCATCTTTGATAAGTAATTTCTGCACATCTCATCTACATTAACAACATGGGACTTATATTTTTAGACTCACCACAAGAAATAGTTTAATAATATATAATGAGTGAAATACATTGGGTCCCTGAACTATTGCAAGATGGTCATTTAGGTCCACAAACTCCTAAAGTGACCATTCAAGTCCTTGATCCAGTTTCAGCATTTCATTCCAAGTCAAAACCACCTCATCAGCTCTAGAAATTTGATGCGTACCTAGTTTCTCATCTTTCATTATGTTGTGGTAACTCACGATTTGATGAAGATGCGACATATAATCGATCTGCTCTCAAATCAACATAATTCGAACTCCGCAATCGCAACACTACTTCTCTTCTTGTTATCAATCAGGCAACACATAATTGACCTTGCCAAGAAGCAGCCCACAAATCGAAGAACACAAGCAAGAATATAGAAGAACACAACTCAATTACGAAATATGAATTAAACTCACGAAGTTGGAACCTAACAAACCGTCTATCAGCGAGTGTTTGATAATAGATTAATCTAAGCAAAACCTAAGGCTAATGACGGTGGCTACTATTTATATAGAGGTTAGAGTGTTCTTAGGAGAAAAAAACCTAATTCTAATGGGCATAGAAAAAATACATGGCCAAGGACCAAAAAATGATATCTTAGCTGAGGTGTACATGGTTCCTGATCTTTCGTCAGGTCATAATAACTCTTGATTTGGTGCAGATGTAACACACGATTGATCCAGCCTCAAATCAACATGATTTGAACCTCGCAATCGCAGCACCATTTCTCTTATGGTTATCAACCGTGCAACACACGATTGACCTCGCCAATAAGGCTAATCCCAGTCTGCGAATCGAACAACACAAGCAAGAACAAGAAAGAATGCAACTCAATTGCGAAATCTAAATTAAACTCACAGAGTTGAAATCTAACAAACCGTCAAGCGACGAAACAGTTTGATAACAGATTAAACTAAGCAAAACCTATGTCTAATGATAGTGGCTACTATTTACATAGAGGTTAGGATGTCCTTAAGAGGTAAAACCTAATACTAATGGGTATGGGAAAGATACATGTCCTAAAAACCAAAAGATGGTGTCATAGCACCTTGACAGATTTTGAACGTCATATTGTTTTCGCGATTCTCAAAGATCTAGGAGGTGTTTTGGCATAGGATTAGATCTGTTGAAAACTTATCTTCTTAGCTTTCTATTCATATCTAGAACATCCAAAACGAAGTTCGTACGCTATATGGGCATCCATTTTAGTGCAGGCTGTTCCTGGAGTCCGACTCGGGTTTGAACCTGAGATGGATTCAGACTAGTTTTAGAATTGAACATCCTTCCTTGTCTTATGCATCTCCAAGTTATTCTTCAACTTACCTTGCTCATCTCCAATGTTTCTAATCATGATAAAGTCATTAGGTAGCTGCTTGCCCCCTGCCACCGTCGTCGATGCCGCCGCGCTGCTTCCATCGCTGCCGCGCTGCTGACCTGCCCAAGGAGTCTGAGCGCTGCACTGGCCGCCGCCTCCGGCCTCAACCCTAGCAACCCTTGTGTTCCTGCCTCTCCAGTTCTGCGGTTTGGATTTATCGATGGAAGGCCACATGGAGCCGCTAGCTAGGTGGGCCGAATCTCAGTATTTGACAGAAGAGAACGCGCCTGCGCCATTTAAATTTTCTTTCTTTTATCTGTGATGATTTTTTAAAACTTCATTGATTACTGCAAAAGTATGCCACAGTACCTAAAACGTCATAGATTAGTGACAAAATTGTGATGAATTTGATAAAACATCACTGATTGCTTGTCAAATTGTGACAAAATTTGATAAAACATCACTAATTAGTGGGTTGCTGCATCGTCTGCGATGATTTCTAAATTCGTCACGCCTAATACGTCACGGATTAACATATTTCTTGTAGTGAGAAAAATATGTGTTAGGAACGAGCTCACATCTAACCTCAACTATCGTGCACAAGTTCCATCAATACTAATTTGAGTGTTGTGTGTATTTAAAGGAGTGATGTTCTCATCATCCTCCATTTGTTTTGGAGTCGTCCTCGACTCAACTTCATTGCCAGGACCTTGACTCCACCATGACCTGCAACATGCATGAAAAGGTGGAGGCCGTGAGAGTATTTGAATGTAATCACTTGGTGGCTTAAAGATCTTTATAGTCTCATCATTCTCCCCTTCTTGATGGCAAACCGTCCTTGTCTTGCTCCCTCGGTTAGCATGATTTGGTAAACTTGCTTCGAGAATCAACTCAATTTTGTGCTCACTCACTCGAATCGGTGGAAGTCCTTTAGGTTTTTCTTCGAGAATAGTATCATGATACTTTTAGAAATGGTTAGTAACAGAATCAGGCAAATAGCATTTTTGCAGACTAAAGCATCTTTGCATACTAAAGCATCACAGAAATCATGAATCATTTTTATCATAAAAATCAGCAAGAACAATTTTTTTTCAAAATTTATTTTCTAACTAATCCGCATGACCAGCATCATTATTATCATTCTTATGTGAAGACATAAAGAACTAGATAAATATGACATGGCATGGCATTTTATATTTCTATCATTTAGTTTGTTATTTATTTTCACCAAGCAAGAGGATTTCAAATTTAGGCAAATATAAACTCTATGCACCATAAACACACCTCTATGATTATTGTTGGCTGTAACATAAAGATTGGTTCTAGTTAATAAAGGCAATATAGGTTTAGAAATTATTATCCTCTCAACTGTAGCAAGGTCACAAAAATAATCATATCCAAAATAACCCTAAGTGTTTGGAGAAGATACCAATTTCAGCTCATCATTTTCACATGTAATGGGAGTTAAATGTTTAATTTCAGCACTAGTGAATAGATAAAAATTTGAAGTATCAAATTCATTTACTTTTTGTTGCATAGGAAGAATAGAAATATCAGCACACAACCTCTCATTATCACAAGAACTAGTGAGAAATCAAACATTGACAAAGATAAATGGAAAAATAGTGATACTAGCGGTTGCTTTACAATAGTAGGATAGACAACAAATTTTAGCACAACGAAAATATTGTCACCTTTTGTAGATCGATATTCAATAAATTTGTTTCTCATTTTCAGCAATATCTTTTAGCATTTTATAATCCGTCTTATCTTGGGTGATGCATAAAACATTGTATATCTCTTTTTTTATCACGTTTGTGTCACTTTCATCTTCGTGCTTGATCTTAATTTCCTGCAAAATGTTAGGTGCAACAGAAGGTACACTAAAAAGATCCTCCTCCAAAGAGTGCACATCACAGCTAGACATAGGTTCAGAGGTTGTATCAACAAAAATTCTCTCATTAAAATTTTAGCATCAGTCCATGTTCGAGGATATCTTTTAGTTATATATAAATATTGCTACCAAATTGAAGCATTATGAACTAACGCACTAGCAATATTCAAAAGCTTTCTCCTTCTATATATGACACTGTCCAAATATATTATCCATCTCTCTTTCTCAAGCAGTATATTTAATAGAATCTAAACTATCATATAATGGAAGAGACGAAAGAACATAATTACTCGTGAAAGGAGATGATGTAGCAATGGTCTGAACCTCATGCATCTTTGATCATGTGCGACATCTCAAAGGCATGTTTACATCTCTCAAGGTTCGCCAACATATTGCCCACATACTCATTTTATTTTTTAAAGGTTGCATGGAGATTATTAAGGACTCTTTGCAAAGTACTACTCAAATTGTATTCACCTTCTTTTCTTCATATCATGTTTAGAAAATAGCACATAGATAGCGTAAAATATTATTCCTACAACTACAGTGGGATAGATGGTGAAAATTCTGCAAAAAAAACACCTTACCAAGCTCTTGCAAGGTTCTTATCAAAGCAAAGCAAAGGATGATACAACCAGTGGTAGGAGAAATCTGAAATCAGTGGTGTAGCAATTGCAATATCGAATACAGTGCTGACTAGAGGTGAATATGTGGAGCTTGAAGGGCTAGAAATTTATTAGTAGAACACAATTCTATAACTGATAGTAATATTGAATAAGTGTTCTAACTACTATGTTCTAGTTGCTGGCCCAATCTTGTAAAAAATTCAGATGGTATAAGAATATGAATGAAGATATCAAAGGACAGCAATAACACAAATGATAAAGCTGTAGAAATTAGCAAATTGTTCAGCACTTGAAAAATCATCAAAGGTTAATTTTCAACTTCTTGATGTTCAAAATTTTTGCATTTTTTTATATTTTTCTCAGAACCAGAAGCACAAAGATGGTACACAACCAAATTTCAAGTCAATTTGATGAAATATGTGACTTGGAGAAAATTTTGAATTTCTGTAAAATCTGTTTTGAAACTTCGGAGCACGGATCAGAAATTTTCTATAGATATCTGAAAAGTACTTATATATCTAAATTGGAGTCCAAAAACAGAAGATATGACTATTTTAATTATATATCTCTGTATCATTTTTTTTGAAAGGCTGAAAACATATTCGGATTTCAAATTTGGTGCGAATTTTATAGATGATTTTGTGGCGGAAGCTTATGGATGATTGATGTGGATGCTAGAAATCTGTTAGTGGTTGAAACAAGGGACCGATGGGTGGAAAAAATTTGATGCAAGATAACAGATATGAACACGGATAACAGATTGAACAATACAAGCGATGAACAACGAAAGAAAACAATTCGAGACAAAAAGATTTCAAAATCCAGTAACCAAAACACAATTTAAGGACACAACTTCAATACTACAGACTTTGAAATAAAATTATGCAAAGGCTAAACATGGCTTCGATAGGGGAATACCTAATGATCTAGTTTTTTTAGTGGCTTTTCTATGGACGATAAGATGAATGCAAAATCAACAAGGATATATGTGAACCTGATGATTACCACTTGATGCGTACGTGGTTCTCGATCTTCTACCAGGTCGAGATAACTCTTATTTGATGGAGATGCGACATGCAATCAATACAGCATCAAATCAACATGATTCGAACCCCGCAATCGTAGCACCACCTCTCCTATGGTTATCAACCGTGCAACACAAGAATGACCTCGCTAAGAAGACTAATCCTCGACTGCGAATCGAAGAACACAAGAAAGAATAAGGAAGAACGCAACTCAATTACGAAATCTGAATTAAACCCACGAAGTTGGAATCCAACAAACTGTTAAGTGGTGAAACTGTTTGATAACACATTACACTACGCAAAACCTAAGTCTAATGATGATGGCTACTATTTACATATAGGTTAGGGCATCCTTAATGGGCAAACCCTAAAACTAAAACTAATGGGTCTAAATAAGATACATTGCTCAAAGACCAAAAGATGGTGTCAAAACACACTACTAGAATCAACATGTTCCCCTAGAAAATTTTTTTGTTCCCTAGAGTTTTTAGAGAATCCTAGGGAAATCCTAAACTTTTCCTAGACCTTGAAACTTCCTAGGAAAAGACTTCTTTCCCTACTAATTGAGTTGGATTCCTAGGGAAATTAAAATATTTCCCTACCAAATCTTTACGTTTCCTAGGGAACCAGGTGGTCCAGATCTCGCCGACCCTTTTCAAATGCCCCTATCTTCTCTCTCCTCCATTCTCTTTCTTTTTTATCTCACCTGTCTCTCTCACAGTAGCAGATGGTGATGTTCTCTTTTTTTTCTCTATCTCACACCTCTCTCACAGTGGCGGGTGGTGCCGAAACGAAGAGGCGAACCACCACCGGCCGCGGCAGTGGGCCCCGCAGGCGGCAGGTGGCAGATGATGGCGACAACGGGTATGGTGGGCGGCGTCGTCAGTTGACGGCGCGGTGGGCGCACGGGGGGACGCAGGCGGGGGGCCAGCGATGTCGACATGCGGGGTGTGGGCAGAGCAGCCACGAGCGACGTGGCCTCAGGCAAA
>BCLF01000021.1:1757951-1796059 GCA_001602275.1 Zoysia japonica | reverse complement strand
CACAGCGCGTGGCGGAGGGGCGGCTGGGTGAAGTGCGAGTCGGAGGTGTGACAGGGCGTCATGCTTGGCAGACAGTGGAGCGGCGGCAGGTCGACGCGCACGAAGCACCGGTCTAGCAGTGGCAGGGCGGCGGAGTGGCACTGCGACATAGCACGGCGGCGGACGAGGAGCGGCGATGGTAGACTGCGGTGGCAGGCGGCCGACGTTGGATTACGGCGACGGGCGGCCCGCGGTGGACTGCGGCAATGGTGGCTGGCGACGGACGGCCAGTGATGGGCAACGGGCTGGGTTCCCCTAGCCTTTTTATTTTTTTAACTGGGCCCACCCAATTCCCCTAGGAACCGGATTTCCAAGGGAAAGATGGGTTCCCTAGGAATTTTACTGTACCTTCGTAGGGCACGATGCCTTTCCCGTGAATATTTCTCATAGGAAGCTTCCCTAGGGGAGTTCCTAGGGAAAACATTTCCCTCCGGTTTTTTGTTGTTTCCCTAGGGTTTTTATCCTTAGGGAAAATGGTCGATTTCAATAGTGGCATCCTGACAGATTCTGGCTGTCATATTGTTTCCATGATTCTTGGAGATCTAGGAGGTGTTTTGGCATGTGATTAGATCTGTTGGAAAGCTATCTCCTTAGCTTTCCATCCAAATATATTCAAAATGGAGTTCGTTTGCTAACTGGGCATCTGGTTTAGTGCAGGCCGCTCCTGGAGTTCGACTCGAACTCGAACCCGAGTTGGATGCAGACTCCTTCTTTTGGAATTGAACGTCCTTCATTTTCTTGTGCATCTCCAAGTTATTCTTCAACCTCTATTGCTCCTCTCAAATGTTCTTAATCATGATAAAGTTATTAGGCAGGAATCTATTTTCAAAGGAAGGAAAAATATGTGTTTATAAACGAGCTCACCTCTAATCTCAACTGTCATGCACAAGTTCTATCAATACTAATTTGAGTGTTGTGTGTATCTAAAGGAGTGATGTCCTCATCACTCATCTTGTTCTTTATCACTTTAGTGCCATTGGGAACTCTTAGAGCATTCAAGCACCCTAACACTGATGTGACCAAAGATGAATGACTCAACCCCCTTATCCTATGGACTCAAAGCCTACATCTAAGCCACACTTGACACAACTCATCCTTAGTCTTGATCCATCTTCAAGCACAACGCTCCATCAAGAGTTCAATCACCATATGAGTCGTTGATCATCCTCGAGGAAGCCAACTCGTAGATTCTTGAGATAAACATATGTTGAACCTGCATCTAACAAGTTAGTTCATGGTTCTCACTCAATCATCAAAACATTCATACCTTTGGGGTTTCCAACACTTCAAAGTTCATGAAGCTTACACCTTTGACGCGGAGTTCGTGGCACGCCTGCCAAGTCGTTCATATGGGTATGCCGACAAATATTCCCTTTGAGAACTACCTGTGGCTGGCTACAAAAAGAGGAGCACCTCACCCACTTCAAGACACAACATTAGAAGGCAAAGAGCATCACTCCATTGGCATTAGCACTAGTTCTTAGTGTTTAGAAGATAGGGAGAGAGTGAGGGGGTATCAAGGACAAGTGCCGGCCTTTTCGGCATCTTCTCCAGGCATGTAATTCGATGAGTATCTGAAAGTTGCCTAGAGAGGGGGTGAATAGGCAACCTAAAATAATTTCTGAAAAACAAACCCAACGAACTGTCAGACCATCGGAGTCTCCAGTAAAGTGTCGGATACTCCGGTCACCGGACTGTCTAGTAACTTGCCCGACACTCCGGTCAAACAGGCACTTTGGACGAAATTTGAATCTAAGCAAGTTTTAGCGAGTTCTAGCAAATTTCACTTGAATAAAAAGACTAGAATATGATATAGGAAATAGATCTAAGCAATTAAACAAGCTAGAGACTAGAGAGCAAGTAAATCGAAGCAAATCTATAAATATGAACAATAAGAACAATATGAACTTTCAAGAATGAAAAGTGCACAAGGAGACACAAGATTTTACTTTGAAGTTCAAGTCCACGAAGGAACTCTACGTCTCCGTTGAGAGGTTCACAAAGAGCCGGATCTCATTCGATCCTTTCTCTCACTCAACCAACCACAAAGGTGAGGTTGAGTTCTTCACTAGCAAATCCCTTTCGAGAAGGGGTGAACAAACTTCCCGAGGCGTCACCGCACAAGTTGGGAGCTCCCGGGCAGGCCTAGCCGTCTAGGAGCAAAAGCTCCAAGAGTAATGAACTCGAATCGAAGCTCAACGGTGCCGCAAATGCTCAATGGGAGTGAAAGCACTTCTCTCACAATCTCTAGCTCAAATCTTGCAAGCTTAGGCCTTGAAAGGGAGTGGGAGAGTGTTTTTGGAGCTCAAAAGTGTTGTAAGCAAGTGTGAGTCGCTAGCCCTCTCAAAAGGGGCTGAGAGGGTATAAATACTCGGGCTCCAAAAAGTAGCCGTTGGACCACATCCTGATTGACCGGACACTCCGGTCCACCGGAGTCTCCGGCAACTTGCGGATACTCCGGTTAGGCCTGGTTGGTATAGCCTGAGCTACCAGAGTCTCCAGCACTATGCCGGATACTCCGATGAGCCCTCTCGGATGCGGGCTGCTAGGTCACCGGAGTCTTTGGCACTTTGCCGAACACTCCACTGAGCCTTCTCGGGTAAAGCCAGTAAACCTTATCTGATACTCCGACAATGTACCGGATACTCCGGTAAGGAGTCTCTGGTTACGTCAAGATTTGAGCATTTTTTGCACTTTGAGACCTTAATTTGAGTCCCCATTGAGAGTACGGCATACCTAGACTCAATAAATGATAAAAACTAGTATTCTTCCATTGGAAAAGGCTCCGTGACTTGATCAAGAAGATTGGGGTCTTCTTTTTCTTTCAATATTCTTTTCTTCTTTTTGAAACTTCTCGGCTGTCAATGCACTTAACAAATGTCATTAGCTTTTTGAATGGTTCGTCATCATCCACCAAAACCCACTAGGGGGCCTAGATGCACTTTCAATCTCCCCCTTTTTGGTGATTGATGACAACCCGTTCAAAGCATAAAAAAATATAATCAACGATTTTGGATGCTTGTGATATATGAAGCTCCCTCTAAATGTGTGCAAAGACTTAAATTCTTTATTTTGGCTTTAACATTTCAAAATGCACATATTTGAGAGAAAATGTGAGAGCTCCCCCTATATCCAAGCATTTGTGAGCTGCAACAAGTGAGTGGACATAACAAGGGTAATGCATATGACAATAAATATCCACACAACAAGTATAAGAAGATCAAAAAGAACATTTCACCATTACACCATCACATATCATAAGCAACATATTATAGATAGCAACATAATAACCAAATCTCACAAATAGAGTACGAATAGAGTTATTACAAACCATAAATCACAGTCTTATACTAACACTCACACAAGTCTTTTATGTCCATCATTACAATAATATAAGCCCGAGGATAAAGATAGATGACATGATAGATATCTTCTCCCCCTTTGGCATCACATCACCAAAAAGGAGAAAAGAATACAAAGTGGTAAGCTCAAGGTGTGGCGTCGCTATCTTCATCACCTTTCTCATCATCACCTTCTTCTTCGTCATCTTCTCCTTCACTTTCTCCCTCGGCAGCTGCAACGTCCTCTTCACCTTCTTCCTCACTTACTTCGGATCCATCCTCTTGCTGATGTTCTTGGACCAACCGTTGAGCATAGGCAAGAGGATCCCAAGGATTGTCAAAGATAGGAGGAGGAGGGAAATCCAGATACTCGCGGAGAGGAGAAAGGTTGATGTTAAGATGAGAGGCAATCCGATCTTGTCTTGCCCCTAGAGTTTGAAATTGCTCTCGGGTCTCGCAGCGATGCTCTCTAATCTCGGTAACATTGTGAGTACACACGCTAAAGACTGCTTTGAGAGCCCGAGCAATGAAGGAAGAAGAAGAAGACTTACGGTACTTCTTTTTGAAAGTATCGTGAAAAGGATGTGTAGAAGGCTCATGCGAAGAGGAATCACCTCTAGAAGATAGAGCTGCTGCATGAGAAGTGAATCCAGTGGATGTCCCAGTGGCCCTAATGCGATAAGGATTGTGCTTTACCTCACAGTAAAGTTGGCCATTGAGCAAAGAGTGGATCATATACATGATGTTGGGAGCATAGCTGCAGCTCCGGATCGGTGTGGCAGAAGTGACAATGATTTTCTGGAAGATGAAATCAAAAACACTGAAACCCCCTCGAGTGGCATCTATGTCTTGCATCCAGTAGAGCAAGTTCCTTGCCATCTGCATAACACTAGAGGCATCTCCAGACTGAGGGCACAAGGTGACATGGAACAAGGAGTTGAGATACTTGAAGAAGGGTTTCATCTCATGCACCTTCTCGAGACTGATGGGTCTAAGCGTTTTATCATAGAGAAAGGCTATCTCCCCCATCAAAAAGAACCCACTCAGAATGAATCTTGGGCTTCCCCAAGTCCTGCTGACCAAAACTAAGATAAGCAGCAAACTATGAGTAGGAGACTTGGTAGCAGTTGCCCTCTAGTGCCCAGTGTAGAATAGGCACATCTCCATCCCTGTCAATCCAAAGAGTAGTGTAGAATTGGGCAATAATCTCTTCGCACCAATCTTGCTTAAGCTCCATGATGTCCTTGCAGCCCTTCCATTCACAAGCCTCAATAATCTGATCAAATATAGAATCCTCGGCTGCACTCATGTAACTCCAGTCTATCCACTTCATAGGAGTTATTTTGACCTTCTTGTCTACAATAACAGACTTGTACCAATCCATGTGAAAGAGGTTGTGAAACCTGTAATCAGCACAGCTAGACTGTCTCTCCAAGGAATAAGGATTGGTGTACCTCTTGGTAATTAAGTCATGAGAACCCTTCGTGTAGTTGATAGGCTTCATGGGATACTCAAAACGTTCATGATTCCCAAACTTAGGATCTGTCACTGTGTAG
Source organism: Zoysia japonica (assembly GCA_001602275.1). Taxonomy (NCBI): domain Eukaryota; kingdom Viridiplantae; phylum Streptophyta; class Magnoliopsida; order Poales; family Poaceae; genus Zoysia; species Zoysia japonica. Next base: position 1,791,123 of record BCLF01000021.1, on the reverse strand, counting down.
TGAACCTTGGTACTCAAGTGAAGGGGAGCAAAGTGATCATCAAAAGCAGTGCCTTGCCCACTAGCAACCACCTTGCCCTTACCAGGACCTCCTCTGGTACTCCTCCTTGATGGCAAAGTGGTACCTGGAACAACATCTCGAATGACAATGCCTTGGTCCTTCCTAGGTTGCTTCTTGAAACCCGCTACCTTCCGTTTGCGCTTGGGGCGATCCTCCTCATGCTCGCTCTTAATCTCTGGCACATTTTGAGGTTGAGCTCTCCTTTCACGAACCATCTGTCAACAAGTGAGTAGAAGAACCACTAAGATCAATGACAAGATAGGATAAGAAGGTATGAAAGATTGCGCAAAATCATTGATGCACTGGAGTCTCCGGTAACGTGCCAGATAGTCCGGTCACCAAAGTCTCTGGCAAAGAGCCGGATACTCCGGTCCACCGGACCCTCTGGCAAGTTGCCGGACACTCCGGTCTCTCATGTTCTTGGCAAGAATCGATGAGATCTCTCTAACCATCTGGGGCATTGCAACCAAACTTTTGGCATCACAAGGAGACATCAAAAGAAGATGATTCACTGAAGGAAATCCCTTAGAATGGCCTACGGAGAGAGATCGGGAAAAAATTGGACTTTGAATGAAATACCTCGTTTGAGCCTCGATTTGACGGGAAAAACAACGGGGAATGCATGAGGAAGCCTGAAGGAGTCTTGGAGATCTTGCGAGGACTCGGCTCGATCCGAAGGATTTGGAGTGGTGGCGATTTTGGGGTGAGAGAGCACGGGTGGCTGTTGAAGGCAAAATAGGAGATGAACGTTGGAAGTGGGACCCGCAGAGGTTTAAATACCTCCAGGCCACCGGACACTCCGGCAAAGTGCCGGAGTCTCCGGCTACTGGAGTATCCGGCACAATGCCAGAGTCTCCGGTAGGCCTTCTCGGGTTCGGCCACAAGAGCCACCGGACACTTCGGCAAAGTGCCAGATAGTCCGGTGAGCCTTCTTTGGACAGGAGCAGGAAATTCGAAGAAATCTTTGGAATTTTGGATAGAACTTTGAAGATTTTGCAAGAATAGGCTAATATATATATATATAGATGGACATATAAATACTTTGTCATAAAGTGATCAGCAACAATCTACAATCAAAGCAATGATCACTTTACAACAAAGTTGATCCTAAGACCAAGAACGATAAAATACTTTGAAAATCACTCAACATTTTCACAAGATCTTTTGTTTCACAAGCAAAAAGGAAACAACAATCAGATGTGCATTACTTCAAGCCACATTTCGAGAATCAATGATATTAAGCTCACAAAAGCGCTTCTCCTCTAGAAGCTTGGTGAAAATATCGGCCAATTAGTCTTTTGTGGGTACATAGAATATCTCTATATCCCCTTTTAGTGTATGATCTCTCAAGAAATGATGCCGAATGTCTATATGCTTTATGCGGTTATGATCACAAGGATTATTACCAATCTTGATGGCACTCTTATTGTCACATTGGAGAGGGACTTTGTTTTCAAAGTAACCAAAGTCCTTAAGGGTTTACCTCATCCATAGCAATTGGGCGCAACAGCTACTCGCAACTATGTACTCGGCTTTGGCGGTGGATAGGGCAACAGAGTTTTATTTCTTAGAGGACCAAGATACAAGAGATCTTCCCAAAAATTGGCAAGTCCCCGATATGCTCTTTCTATCCACTTTGCATCCGGCATAATCCGCATCGAAATATCCAATGAGATTAAAAGTGGACCCCTTTGGATACCAAAGCCCTAGGTTTGGTGCGTGAACTAAATATCTTAAGATTCTCTTAACGGCCCTTAAATGGCACTCCTTTGGAGCGGCTTAAAATCTTGCACACATACAAACACTAAGCATGATATCGGGCTTAGATGCACAAAGTTAAAGCAAAGATCCAATCATGGAGCGATATACCTTTTGATCCACCGCATTTCCACCAAAGTCAAGATCAAGATGACCATAGTTTTAACATCCGTCATCTTGAACATCTTGAGAATGTCATGGGTGTATTTGGCTTGATATATGAACGTCTCTTTCTTGAGTTGTTTCACTTGAAAGCCGAGAAAGAACGTCAACTCTCTCATCATTGACATCTCAAATCTTTTCGTCATGACCTTACTAAACTCATCACAAAAAGTTTTGTTAGTAGAACCAAATATTATGTCATCGACATATATTTGACACATAAATAAATCATTATCAACTCTTTTCGTGAAAAGGGTGGAATCGGCTTTTCTAATTGTAAAGCCACTTTCAATGAGAAAGTCCCTAAGGCATTCATACCATGTTCTAGGAGCTTGCTTAAGCCCATAGAGCGCCTTATGGATTATAAACGTGGTTAGGATACTCATCATCTTTAAAGCCCGGTGGTTGCTCCATGTACACTTCTTCTTTGATTAGCCCGTCGAGGAATGCATTTTTCACGTCCATTTGATATAGCTTGAAATCATGGTGAGTAGCATAGACAAGTAATATACGAATTGATTCAAGCCTAGCTATGGGGGCAAAGGTTTCGTCGAAATCCAAACCTTCAACTTGTGAATAACGTTTTGCCACAAGTCTTGCTTTGTTCCTTGTAACAACTCCATGCTCATCTTGTTTGTTGCGGAACACCCATTTAGTGCCCACAATATTTTGACTTTGATGCTCCACCAAGGACCAGATTTCATTTCTCTTGAAGTTGTTCAACTCTTTTTCCATGGCCATCACCCAATCTGGATCACGAAGTGCATCTTCTACTCTAAATGGTTCCAAAGAGGAAACAAAAGAGTAATGTTCACAAAAAGTAGCGACTCGTGATCTAGTGGTTACCTATTTTTCAATATCACCAAGTATGTTGTCGACGGGGTGATCTCTTTGAACACTTTGATAGACTCTTGGGTGTGACACTTGAGGTTTTGGTTCATCTTGCTCTTCTTCTTCATCTCCCCTTGATCATTGCTCTCTTCTTCTTGGGCTTCATCTTGTGTTGGAGGTGATGCAACATTAGAGAATGGATCATTTTGGATATCTTGTGGATCACGTGGATATACATCACCAATTGCCATTCTTCTCAATGCATCACATGGAGCTTCTTCACCATCTAAAACATCAAGATCAACTTGCTCCACTTGAGAGCCATTAGTCTCATCAAACACCGCATCACATGTGACTTCAACTAAACTGGAGTTTTTGTTAAAGACACGATAGACATGAGAGTTTGAGTTATAACCAAGCAAGAAACCTTCGTTCGCCTTTGGAGCAAACTTGGATAATTTGTGTTTCTTGTTGAGAATATAACACTTGCTTCAAAAACATGAAAATAAGAGATGTTAGGTTTGTTACCGGTGAGAAGCTCGTAGGGGGTCTTCTTCAAGATGCGATGAAGATAGAGCCAATTGGTTGCATGACATCTCGTATTCACCGCTTCGGCCCAAAAACGATTGGAGGTCTTGTATTCATCAAGCATGGTTCTTGCCATCTCTATGAGTGTACGGTTCTTCCTTTCGACAACTCCGTTTTGTTGAGGGGAGTAGGGTGCCGAAAACTCATGCTTGATGCCTTCTTCATCAAGATACTACTTCACTTGAGTGTTCTTGAATTCGCTTCCATTGTCACTTCTTATCTTCTTAACTCTCAAGCCGAATTCATTTTAAGCTCTTCTAAAAAACTTCTTGAGTTCTCTTTGAGTTTCACTCTTATCATGCAAAAAGAACACCCAAGTGAAACGAGAATAATCATTAACAATTACAAGACCATATTTGTTACCGCCAATGCTTATGTAGGCTATTAGACCAAAGAGATCCATATAAAGCAATTCCAATGGCCTTGTTGTTGTCACGATGTTCTTGGCGGGATGTGATGCTCCAACTTATTTTCGGGCTTGACATGCTCCACATAGCTTATCTTTCTCAAACACAACATTGGTTAGTTCTAGGATGTGACCGCATTTTAGGAGCTTAATAAGATTTCTCATTCCAACATGGGCTAGCCTACGATGCCACAACCAACCCACGTTGGACTTTATGATTAAACATGTATCAAGTTGAGCCTTATCTATTGAAAAGTCAACAAGATAAAGCTTTCTCTTTAACACACCTTCAAAGGCAATTGAGTCATCCCTCCTAAAGACTGTCACACCCTCATTAGTGAGCAAACAATTATAGCCCATCTCACAAAGTTGTGAAACAGACAACAAATTGTAGTCCAACGAATCAACAAGTAATACATTAGAAATAGAATGCTCGGTTGTGATAGCAATTTTACCATAACCACGCACTCTTTCTTGTCTATTATTACCCAAAGTGATGCTCTCCATTGAATCTTCATTCTCTTGATAGGAGGTGAACATCTTTTTCTCTCCGGTCATATAATTAGTGCATCCACTATCTAGCACCCAACTTGATACACCGGAGGAGTACACCTACAAAACAAGTTAAGCCTTGTCTTTAAGTAGCCAAATTTGTTTGGGTCCTTTCACATTAGTCACGAGTCTTGAGCACCCACATACAAGCTTTTGAGTTCTTGTTGCGTGGCCTAACATACTTAGCAATAATTTTACCATGCTTATTTTTCATGAGAACATATGATGCATCAAAAGTTTAAAATAGCATGGGCATATTATGAGAAGCATTAGCATGATGATCATGAAACTTAGAAAGATCATTAGTGACTTTGGTCTTGGCTTGTTTCTTTTGGTAGGTCCCTCTTTTGTGAATTTTGAGAACTCTTGGTCATTCTTGAATTCTCTTGCATTTTGCTTTCCACCATGAACATAGCCAATACCGTCCTTGACATGAGGGCGCCTTGTGTTCAAATATGCACTTCTTGCATATTCAACCTTCTTACCGTCAAGCTCTTGCTTCTTTTGATGAACTTGCACTTTCAAAGTTTTCACTTGATCTTTGAAGTCATGAATCAATTTAACATTAGTAGCACAAGCTTTAAGATCAATATTCTTACATCGAGCACAATGTTTGTAAGTTTTAGTTGAGCTAGGTACATCTTTAGGTTTAGAGTTAGACTGAAGAGTATCAAATTGCACTTCAAGGTTTTTATGGGCCTTTTTCAAGGCATCATAGTCTCCTTGAAGAGCACCACTTGAACTCTCAAAACTTTACAAGTCTCTTTGCATGAAGCAAGTTGTTGATCTAACTCTTCATTTTTATTCTTTTCTAGAGTTAGAAGATTCTCAAGCTCAAGGTTTCTCTTCTTTTCAAGAATGAGCAAGTCTTATTGATTCTCAAGAATCTCATCCATCTCAACTATTTGATCCATAAGCATTTTGATTTTAGTGATAACATTTTTACTTAAGCCTTTAAGCAATGCCTTATCATCACTATCACTTTCTAATTCCTCATCACTGCTAACATATTTATGAGGGAGATTGGATTTGGTTTTTACCTTACGCTTGCCTTCCTTTGCCATCAAGCATGGGTGAGTAGTGCTCTTGCTCTTGTTGAAGTTGGTGAAGAGAGACTTACTTGATGAAGATTTTTTGATGGCAAATGTAGCAATGCCTTCATCATCCGAATCGGAACTCTCCTCATTTGAGTCCTATTCCAATATTAGATGAGCTTCACCGCTGTACTTCTTCTTTGAAAATTTCTTGTCTTTGTTGAAGTACTTATCCTTCTTCTTGCCATCATCTTCTTCTTCTCATGTGGGCAATTAGCAATAAAGTGCCCATACTTTTCACAATTGTAGCAAATTCTTTTACCTCTTGTCTTGGCTTATCTTTCCTCTTGTCATCACGGTAATCACGCTCTTTCTTCATGAACTTCTTAAATCTCTTGACAAATAGAGCCATGTCTTCATTATCAAGGTCGGAGCTTTCATCTTCATCACTTGAGCTATCTTCAACTATTTTCTTGCCTTTGCTCTACTTGCTAGCCTTGAGTGCTGTGTCTTGATTCTTTGAGCTTGAGGTGCCCTTTGACAAACTCTTTACATATTGGGCTTCCTTCTCTATCATCTCATGGTTGATAATCTTTTCAATCACTTCATCGGGGGTCATCTTCTTGTAGTTAGGGCTCTCACGAATTAGTGTACACAAGGTTGTGTTTCTAACCGTGTAAGCCCTAATCATCTTGACAACCTCATGACCACTCTAATTTTTGCTTTCATAGGCTGTAATCTTGTTGTCGAGAATCTTGAGCCGGTTGTACATCTCTTGAGATGTCTCATTGTCTTTCATCACAAATCTTCCTAATTCTCCCTCAATCATCTCAATCTTGGCAATTCTTATGGTCGTGGTGCCTTCATGAGCAACTCGAAGAGTATCCCAAATCTCCTTTGCCGAGTTCAACCTATCAACCTTGTTGAACTCTTCTTGACTGAGCGATGAGATAAGAACCGTCACTGCTTGAGCATTTCGGTGCAGATCTTGTTCTTGTTTCGGAGTGAGTTCTTCATTGTCATCACTATCCGAATATTTAACACATGTACAAACAATATCCCAAATGCTCGGGTGGAGCGAAAATAGGTGATACTTCATGTTGTGTCTCCACTTGGTATAGTTTACCCCATCAAATTGAGGTGGTTTACGAATGGGTAATGACAAGAAGTTTGTGTTAGAATTATGGCGAGAATAATTGAAACGGGTATTAGAATAGTCCTTTTTAACTCCCTTCTTCTTTTTCTTCTTCGCCGCTTTGGCCTTCCTTCTGAGGAGTGAGAAGGATTCTGCATTACTCTCACTTGAAGAAGAGTGTTCAATCTCTTCGCTTGATTTTTCCCTAGCTTGGTTTGATTCCCTTAGACCCATCATCTTCTTTGCAAGCGGTTAAGCTCGATTCGGAGAGTTTGACTTTGATACCATTTGAAAGTTGTCTAGAGGAGGGGGTGAATAGGCAACTAAAATAATTCGTGAAAAACAAACTCAACGAACTGCCAGACCACCGGAGTCTCCGATAAAGTGTCGGATACTCCGGTTATCGGACTGTCCGATAACTTGTTGGACACTCCGGTCAAACAGGCACTTTGGACGAAATTTGAATCTAAGCAAGTTTTAGCGAGTTCTACCAAATTCCACTTGAATCAAAAGACTAGAATATGATATAGGAAGTAGATCTATGCAATTAAACAAGCTAGAGACTATAGAGCAAGTTGATTGAAGCAAATCTATGAATATGAACAACAAGAACAATATGAACTTTCAAGAATGAAAAGTGCACAAGGAGACACAAGATTTTACTCCGAAATTCGAGGCCACGAAGGAACTCTACGTCTCCGTTGAGAGGTTCACAATGAACCGGATCTCACTCGATCCTTTCTCTCACTCAACCAACCACAAAGGTGAGGTTGAGTTCTTCGCTAGCAAATCCCTTTCAACAAACTTCTCGGGTCCTCACGACACAAGTTGGGAGCTTCCAGACACGCCTAGCCGTCTAGGAGCAAAAGCTCCAAGAGTAACAAACACTAATCGAAGCTCGACGGTGCCGCAAATACTTAATGGGAGTGAATGCAATTCTCTCACAATCCCTAGCACCAATCTTGCAAGCTTAGGCCTTGAAAGGGAGTGGGAGAGTGTTTTTGGAGCTTAAAAGTGTTGTAAGAAAGTGTGAGTCGTCAGCACTCTCACAAGGGGCTGAGAGGGTATAAATACCCGGGCTCCAAAAAGTAGTCGTTGGACCACATCCTGACTGACCGAACTCTCCGACACTTTGCCGGACACTCCGGTGAGGCCTCTCGAGTTGGCATAGCCTGAGCCACAGGTGTCTCTGATAATGTGCCGGATACTCTGGTAAGGAGTCTCGGGTTAGGTCAAGATTTGAGTATTTTTGGCACTTTGAGAGCTCAATTTGAGTCCTACTTGATAGTACGACATATCTAGACTCAAGAAATGATAAAATCTAGTATTCTTTCATGAGAAAAGGCTCTGTGACTTGAGCCAAGAAAATTGAGGGTCTTCTTTTTCTTTCAATATTCTTTTCTTCTTATTGAAACTACTTGGCTGTCAATACACTTAACAAATGTCATTAGCTCTTTGAATAGTTCGTCATCATCCACCAAAACCCACTAGAGAGCTTAGATGCACTTTTAGTATCTCCGAGGATCTGCGGAGGAGAGGCAGACCTATCCATGTCTTCTCCAACGGTGTATATCGAGTGCTGGGACAAGTGTCGGGTTTGTCAACACCATCTCCAAGCTTATAAATTTGTGATTCTCTTGCATGTTCAATTATTTTATTGATGTAATAAGATTAGGTTCTTACTGCTTACAAGTTTGTTGCTCTATGTTGTTTAGAGTACTTTAATCCCTTCGTAGTGTAAGGTAGTAACTTACTTTGTAGATGTTGTGTTTAGAGTAGTGGTTATCTTTGTTTATTGCTGTAATATCTCTCAAATTCATAATGAATTAAATTTCTGACCAAGAGGATTAAGAAGTTGACCAAAAATTTGACTTTTCTAACCATTGCCCCGATGGAAGATCCGATACCATAGATGCGTAGATCTCGTCAAGGCGATTCCGTTTAATTACTCATGCACTTGTTTCAGAAAAAGAATTAAGCGGGAATGACTCTTTTATTTTGGACCGTTAGATTATTCATTAGGTTTTTAAGAGCTCACCGAGCTCACCCTTTTTAATCCAACGAGCCAAGCTCCCTGCCTCACGCCGCCACCCCTCCCTACATCTTGCTCTTCAAATCCCCAACCCTAGCTTGGCTCCCAGGGTCTCTTGTGGCTGCTGCTGCTGGTACGTTGGAAGAAGGGGGCTCTCGCTGGCTGCTGCTGCTGTTTGCGTGGAGCCAAGGTGAGGTAAGAAAGGAGGAGAAGAAAGGGGAAGAACCTGGGATTTCAGAAATTCGTCTAAACTTGAAGGAAATTAGTGATCCCTGCTGTATAAGTAATCTCTACGTAGTCCCTAGTGGCCGTCCGTATGATTTTTCCATGATGATTTCCACGCTAGGGTCGAGTTCAGATGGCAGGTTCCAGATTTAGATGTCAGATTCCTATACAGCTAGGTTCCTTTCAAACTGACAATTTTCTGTGCGGAATCAGACCATGAGCCCTTAACAAAAGTTGTGGGGATTGTTTTTATCTTTCTAACGGCGTTGGTTTCACTCAATTCCGATAAGCAGTTAGGGACAAATCATCAGATTAGTGCTGCTGTGTCAGAATTTCAGCCTGTACAGTTTTTCTGTTTAATTGATTTTGACTAATTTGGAGTACGAATTTGCATAGGTTTAAATAAAAGTAGTAGGAAATTTCTTGTAGATGCTCAAATTCTATTTACCTGCAACTTTTTGCGAAGAAAACTAAAAGTTATAGTCAAAACAGTAAGCAAGTTAGGTTTTTCGTACTCTAGGATATATGCAAATTGTGTTCTTTTACCTTTTCTAAATAAATTGTGTTCTTTTACCTTTTCTAAATAATAAAGGATGAACTGAAAAGTCCGGCTCGGATGTTATTAGGATGTTTCTAAGAGTAGAATTGTTCGACAGGCTTGGAGGGTTCCGGTGTCTAGAGGGCGCCTTCGGGTTCTCATCGAGGTTAATTAAGGCAAGTGCAACGACGAACTTTTGTGACGCGAAATTGATTGGTGCTGGTTTGTTTACCTTTCGTACATGTTGAATTGTTAATTCCAGTCCTTGTGATGGTTTATTCAAGTTGACCTTTATTTCTTATTCTTGTTGGTATCCAAGTTTCATATCGTTCCTTTTATATGTTCAAGTGCTGAGAGTTTTGTTAAACACCGGTTGTGCAAGTTGGCTCTTATATTTAGATTCTCGTGAATAAGTGCTGGCCCATTTATTCGACTTTATTGGTAAATGCAAAGGAAGTTTCAGGTGACGTTCGTTTTAGACGGAAACTATTATTTCACTATTTTGGAGTTAACACACTTATTCTGGTTCTAGAGTGGCATCGCAGTATTTATTTTGTTTTTCTGTTCTGAGTTGTACTTGCTGAGTATCTTTACTCATCCTTGTGTTTATTTGATTCTTTTAGGTACCTGATGATCAAAGCATACATAGAAAGAGAGTAGCAACACCATTTTGCACACAAACCATTTATTCCAATAATTGGTTGGTTCAGTTGATTTAGTTTAATGTGATGGATAACTATTTGGTTCTTGAAGACTATCGTATGGTTTCTTGATAATGTCCATATTTGCATTTTGGATTATGTTGGCTGCTTATTCCTCGCTTATAATATGGTGCAAGTTTGTGTTTTGTGAGTTGGATCACTACAATTTATAGAGGAGACTTTGCCGAACTTTATAGAAAATCTTATACTTAGTACAAATTTAAGGTTTTTGTGGTAGCCTCCATATATCTGAAAATATGGGATGTTACAATTGCGTACTCCACGGGTTGTAGAGGTAGGCGGCATGTGGTAACAGCCCTGTCCGTCTTTTAATCCTGCACATTCAGTACGTAGTAGCGTTGGAAGCTGGAGCGGCCTGTGGATTTAGGAGATAACCGGTGCCCAATGTAACGCGCTAGGAATCGATCTTACCTTGTCATGATACTTAGCTATCTTAATAATTCCTCTCTACCCTAGCCTACATATTTCTTGTTGTCCTTGAACGAAGTAAAGTTAGAAGATAGTACATGCATATTCCTCATGTTCAATAACCTTGGAATACTCTAAGTTTATTGAACACAAGGGGCATGTGTGTAAATCTAGATGATCAATATCTTCTAGGGACACCAAACTTTAGTTGATTGGGCAGAGAGGGATTCACAAGTCTTCTAAGTTTCGATTAAGTTAAGGTCGATTCCTTAGCACTACGTCCTAAGTACCTGAACGTGAAAGATTTCAATGGACAAACAGGGTTGTCACCACCTGTCGCGTACCTCTACAAACCATAGAGTACGCAATAAATAAAGGTATTTACTTGCCTAGACACCACACCTATGCAGTAAATTACTACTTTAATCTAGTGCACAATTTTAGATAAAAGTACTCTAAGTCAATTTTAGAGCTTTGATCCAGTAGGCAGAAAGAATCTGATCTTCTAGGTCTACGAAAATAAAACAAGCTGGGCAATCATGTTGACTTACTTAAAAACAAGCAATTCCACGTAGAAGTATAGGTCGTAGAAGTGGAAGAAGAATTCTTCGAAGATGTACACAATGTTGAGTTGGTGTTGATAGCCCCAACACTCCACTCTTGATCACTCAGACAGTAATGGAGTACAACTTAGTGAAGACTTAGACTACATTGAAGCCTCCCACTTATCCTTCATACTCTCTCCTTGAATTCTAGCACTATCTCTAATGCTAGACTTGACAATAGAGCTCTAATTCTAACTTGAGTGTGCCTTGAAGTGAGAGGGAGGGTTTCTATTTATAGCCTTCAGGAGGTCAGTGTAGAAAACTTGGTTCACGTGCCAAGCCACCACCATTGATTTCAAAAAGCGCGAGAGAGCCATCATGTGGACAAAGACCATGTAAATCGCTAACGATGGGTCGGGGTTGGCGGACCTGATGTGGGCCTCGCTTGCCTTCGCTTTTGGCCCACTGGCCCACCGGGCTATCTTTAGTGTTTTCTCAACATGATTTCTTCTATCTTTTGAAGTTTTGCAGTTGAGCCCTTTCATCTCTTCCCAATTCTAAAAAGGTATGAATAATTCATTATTGCTTGCAAAAGTTCACCAAAACTTGTGGAAAATATTAGAAATAAATCCTATCACTAAGTTTGGTGCTGGATTTCATCATTTTATGTAAAAATATTGACAGTAAATGTTGAGTTTAATGACCATCAGCAAACTCCCCCACACTTAGCTCTTTGCTCGTTCTGCAGTAAAGTGTTGAGCTAGGTTGAACAAAATTAATGATTGATCCAGCATGTAAATTTTTCCAAGTTTAAATCACACCGGTGACCGTGATGTGTCTAGCATAACATTTTGAACCATTGGCAATCGGAACAACCTTATTAAGTTTCAATCTAGCAGTTAAGTCTACCCTGGGATTTTTTCAACTCAACATATTCCCCTAATTAAAATATCTCATTATTCTCAGTATTTTGCTTGGTGAGACAAGTGAGTTGAATTGCTTCATGTATTTTGCTAAGTCAAAAATTAGATCCAAGCAATGATAATCATAAGTTCTGATTAATACATGATGGAATGAACATGATGGACATGACGGCTATCAGATTGTTTATAAACTTAGGGAATATTGGTTGCTGTTCTCAGCATTTTTATTCGCACAACCATACCTCTTTGTTTTTGACTGGGGAAATCAAACATATGACTAGCCTTATAAAAATGGATGGTAGTGATGAATCTTAAAAAGGATAAAATGAGAATCTAGCTAGGGTCACAAAGTTTGACAAAACTCAACATAAAACAAGCAACTTTTTTCTAGTTTTTGACCTAGAATTTTATTTAGCTTTGGTAGAAATTTCCTAATAGTAGAGTTTTAAATTTCCCAAGGTTCATCAACTATGCAAGAGCAAAAATTCCACTAAGTCATGTTATGATTTCCAAAATTTAGATATCATGGGGTCCCTAAAGTGTGGTCACAAGTGATCTTTAATCAAGGAAAAATAGACATACTAAATAATCAAATGAATTTTATTCAAATTGGGAAATTATCCATGTGAGTTTTAAATTTTAAATTGGTAGCAGTGATTCTGTTCAAAACTAAAAAATTACAGGAAAACAGAAAGTAGGGGGATCCCGGGGAATACCTGGACGAAGATCACACGTGGCCGAGCTTCCTCTGAGTCGGAACCTGGTGTGGGCCAGTCATGTTCCTTCTTTCTTTAATGCGCACAATTTAACTTGTTTGTCGCGTTCCAGAAGGAAAATTGCAGAATACTTGCTCTGTTCTGGGCGCACTTCCCCCACACTTGTTTCTACAATTCTTCTTTTTATTCCTAAATAAAAAAAAAGCAAAACTCTACCGGTGTAAATGTCGATGAGTAAATTATTACAGTGCCTTCCAAACTTAATTTTATTCTATGCGTTGGACCTAAACTAACAAGAAAGATTGTTTCCCAGGGCCTTCAAAAGGCACCTAAACCTTGCCGCTACTAAGCTCATCGTTGTCTTCAGATCTTCAATCTCCGCCTTTTGGTTTTTGGCGGCGGTGCGGAGATAGATCAGAATGCACGGCCCAAGGGTGTTGTCTTCATCACTGTCCTCAAACAGTGCTGGAGTCCTCGGATGGGCGGCGGTGGTAGGTATCGATGGACCCTCGAAGGGGTCGAGTCGACAAATTCCAGCAGATTGTGTGGGACCTGTGGAAGCGTCTTCTCTGGGGTATGGAACCTTAGGGTAGAAGGGCTGATGAGGACATCACTCTATTAGATACACACAAGAGTTCTCAAATTAGTATTGATGAAACTCACGCACGATAGTTGAAATTAGAAGTGTGCTCGTTCTTAAACACATATCCTTCTTTCTTTGAGAATAAATTGCTACCTAATAACTTTATCATGATTAGAAACATTAGAGAGAGTCAAAGAAAGCATGAAAAAAGACTTGGAGATGCTCAAGACCAGAACCACACGTTCGACCCCGGAGAAGATCCAAACAACTCGGGTTGAGTTTGACTCGGACTCTAGTAGTAGCCTACACTAAAACGGATGCTCCCGTCTCATACGAGCTCCGTTTTGGCGTTCTAGATATAGTTGAAAAGCTAACATGATAACCTATCCAACAGCACTGGTTTCATCTCCAAATTCATCTGAAATCAAGGGAAATCATTAAAACAAGATGACATTCAGAAACTGCCTCGGGTGCTGCGACATTATCTTTTGGTCTTTAGGCCGTGTGTCTTTCATAGACCTATTAGTATTAGGGTTTGCCCCTAAGGTCGTACTAAACTCTATATAATTAGTAGCCGCCATCAATAGAGATAGATTTTGATTAATTTTCTTCTGTTTTCAAATAGTATTGTCGTTTGATGGTTTGTTGGTTTTGAACTTTGTGATTTAATTCAGATTTTGCAATTGAGTTACGTTCTTTCATATTTTTGCTTGTGTTCTTCGATTCGCATGCTGTGATTAGCTTTCTTGGCGAGGTCAATCGTGTGTGCACAGTTGATAACCAGAGGAGAAGTGGTGCTGTGATTGCGGGGTTCGAATCGTGTTGATTTGAGGCCGGATCGATTGTGTGTCGCATCTCTGCTAAATTGAGAGTTATCATGACCTGACAGAAGATCGGAAATCACCTACACATCAAGTGGTAAGCAGAGTTTCAGGTATATCGTCAAGTTCACATCTATCCTTTTTATTTTGCATTCATCCTATCGTACACAGAAAAGCCGCAACACAAAAAAACTAGGAGATCATTAGGTGTTTCCTGTCCAAGCCGTCTTTGAATAATTTTATTTCAGAGTCCGTAGTGTTGAGTTTGTGTCCTTAGTTTGTATTTTGGTTGCTAGATTTCATGAGCTTTTTGTATCTTGGTGTTTTTCTTCATCGTTCATCTGCATCGTGTTTAGATCTGTTATCGTGTCACATCTGTTAATTGTTTCTTTTGCATTGAAATTTTATCCGACCCAGTCACCTCATATTTCGTTCACAACCAGATCCACCTCTCCATACTTATTCGCTGCTCAATCATCTACAAAAACATCCATAAAATTTGCATCTAATTTAAAATCCGAATCTGTTTTCAGCCTTTCAAAAAAATCTGATTCGGAGATCCATCATTAAAATAGTAATAACTTTTATTTTTGGAATCAAAATTATACATATAAGTACGTTTTGGATATCTACAGAAAATTTCCCATCCTCTGACGATCCTAGATTCAATCAGTTCAGATAAGAAGTTTCTGTTTTTGCACTCTGAAGTTTCAGCACAGATTTAACAAAAATTTAAGATTTTTTTCAAGCCACATCTTTCATCATATTGATCTGAAATTTGGTCGTGTACCATCTTTTGCGCTTCTGGTTCAGAGAACAATATCAGAAAAATAAAATACCATCTTTTGCGCTTCTGGTTCAGAGAACAATATCAAACAAATAAAAATAAAAATAAAAAATTTTGAGGATCTAGAAGACGAAAATTAACCTTTGTTGATTTTTCAAGTGCTGAACAATTTGCTGATTTTTGGAGCCTTTTGTTTGTGTTGCTGCTGCCTTTTGATATCTTCATTCATATTCTTTTAACATCTGAATTTTTTATAAGATTGGGCCAGCAACTAGAACATAATACTTAGAACATTTATTCAGTATTACTATCTGTTATAGAATTGTGTTACACTAATCATTATTTCAGCCCTCCAAGCTCCATATATCCACCTCAGATCAGTACTGTATTTGACCCTGAAATTGTTGAATTATGACTCTCTAGTTTCTCCTGTCCTTGGTTGCACCATCCTTTGATTTGCTTTGGTAAGAATTTTGCAAGAGCTCGGTAAAGCATTTTCTTTTGCTGAATTTTCACTACCCATCTCATTTTAGTTGCAGGAATAATATTTTTTGCTTTTCATATGCTATTTTTCTAACTATGACAGGAAGAAAAAGAGGTGAATACAATGTGAGTCCTGCTTTGCAAAGTGTCCTTGATAATATCGATGCAAACTGTAAAAAATGCATTGAGTTTTGGAACAATGTGTCGGCAAGCTTTAAGGGATGTAACCCACCTCAAAGAGATGTCACACGTGATCAAAAGACACATGAGGTTCAGACCATTGCTACATTATCTCCTTCCAAGAGTAATTATATTCTTTTGTCTCTTCCTTTATATGATGGTTTAGATTCTATTAAATATATTGCTTAGAAAAGAGAGATGGATAATCTATTTGGACAATGCCATATGAATGAAAGGAGAAAGCTTTTGAATGTTGGTCGTGCATTAGTTGATCATGTTTTAACTTTGTGGCAACATTTATATATAACAAAAAAATATCCTCGAACATTGAGTGATGCTAAAATTTTAATGAGAGAAATTTTTGTTGATACATCTTCAAAATCTAGTTGTGATGAAAACTCTTTGGAGGAGGAGCTTTCTACTGTACCTCCTATTGCATCTAACATTTTGTAGGAAATTGAGATCAAACAAGAAGATAAAAGTGATACATACATAGAGAAAGAAGAGATACACAATGTTCTATGCATGGCCCAAGATGAAACTGATGATAACACGACAAAAGGTTTTGCTGAAAATGAGAATAAACTCATTAAACATCGATCTACAAAATGTGACAATATTTTTGTTGCGCTGAAATTTCTTGTCTATCCTACTTTTGTATAACAACCGCTAGTATCACCTTTTATCCATTTATATTTGTCAATGTTTGATTTGCCCACAAATTCTTGTGATAAGAAATGGTTATGTGTAGATATTTCTATTCTTCCTATGCAACAAGAAGTGAATGATTTCGATACTGCTAATTTTTTTCCATTCACTAGTGCTGAAATTAAATATTTCACATCCATTACATGCGAAAATGATGAGCTGAAATTGCTACCTTCTCCAAACACTATGAGTTATATTGAATATGATACCTTGCTACAGTAGAAATGATAATATTTTTAAAACCTAAATTGCCTTTGTTAACTAAAACCAATTTTTATGTTATAGGCAATTATGATTCTAGAGGTGTATTTATGGTGCAGAGTTTATATTTGCTCAAATTTGAAATCCTCTTGCATGGTGAAAATAAATAACAAATTAAATGATGAAAATACAAAATGTCATGCCATGTCATGTTTATATAGTTTTTCTAAAACAACACACTTTATGGCTTCTCATAAGAATGTTAATGATGCTGATCATGCGGATTATTTTAAATATATATTTTGGCAAAAAGTTGATCTTGTTGATTTTTATGATAAAAATACTCTATATATGCTTTAGTGGCAAAGATGCCTTGTTTGCATCATGTGATCTTTCTAGCTATTAGTGCGCTCCTGTTACTAACCATTTGTAGAATTATCATAATAACCAAGTGAGCAAGCCGAGGACGACTTTCTATCAAGAAGGGGAGAATAATGAGATTATAAGGATCTTTGAGCCACCAATTGATTGCATTCAAATACCACTATGGCCTCCACCTTTTCATGTAGGTTGTAGGGCATGGTGGAGTCAGGGTCCCGACAATGAACTTAGTTGAGGACGATACAAAACAAAAAGGGAAGGATGATGGGGACATCACTACTTTACATACACACAATAGTCCTCAAATTAGTATTGATGAAACTCACGCACGATAGTTGAGATTAGAGGTGAGCTCGTTCCTAAACGCATGTCTTTCTTTCTTTGATAATAGATTGCTACCTAATAACTTTATCATGATTAGCAACATTGGAGAGAGTCAAAGAAAACATGAAAAAGGACTTGGAGATGCTAAGATCAGAACCGTACGTTCGATCTCGGAGGAGATTCAAACAACTCAGGTTCGAGTGTGACTCGGACTCCAGGAGCCGCCTGCACTAAAACGGACGCCCTAGTCTCATACGAGCTTCGTTTTGGACTGTAGATATTGTTAGAAAGCTAACAAGATAACATTTCCAACGGCAATAGTCTCATCTCTAAATTCGTCCAGAATCAGCGAAAATCATTAAAATAAGATGACATCTAGAAACTGCCTTGGGTGCTGCGATACTATCTTTTGGCCTTTGGGCCGTATATCTTTTTTAGGCCTATTAGTATTGTGGTTTGCCCTTGAGGTCATCCTAAACTCTATATAATCAGTAACCACCATCGTTAGAGATAGGTTTTGATTAGTTTTCTTCTGTTTCCAAACAGTTTCGTCGTTTGACGGTTTGTTGGTTTTTTAACTTCGTGATTTAATTCAGATTTCGCAATTGAGTTGCGTTTTTCTTTGTTCTTGCTTGTGTTATTCGATTCACAGGCTGAGATTAGCCTTCTTAGCGAGGTCAATCATGTGTACACGGTTAATAACCAGAGGAGAAGTGGTGCTGCGATTACGTAGTTGGAATCGTGTTAATTTGAGGCTGGATTGATTGTGTGTTGCATCTCTACCAAATTAAGAGTTACTATGACTTAACGGAAGATTGGAAATCACGTACACATCAAGGGCCATCCTCATGAAAGAGGGGCGTCCTAAGACCCAAAGCGCCCGTGGTGGGACGGAACCGCGGCACCGAGTTTGTGCGCATTTGGGTGACGGATTGCACACCTGCAGCGGCGAGGGGCCCGTTCAAATTGTGGCTTTGCCCCCATGTGATCGTGTCCCTCCGTTGCTTTCCACAAGGGGGTCACTGATGAGATCGGTGTCACTAGGGGACCATTCACCAGGTCGAAAGATGTGATAGCATAGCCATGACTAGATGGCACAGAACTAATGGTGAGTGGACTAGGGATGAACATTATTTCCTTCCCCTTTCCAACCATGGTGCTGTGTGGTGCAAGTGTTCTAAGGTGGAAGAAAGTGGAATGAGAGAGGAGTGGGGTCTCTTTTAAAATTCTAACTCAGATACACTAGAGTTCTACTTGGGGAGGAATCCTATACAGCGGAGTCAATCACAAAATAGCCGAGCAAAATTTTGAAATTTGAATCCTGGGGCCCACATCACAGGTTGGCCGACCGACCCAATGATAGGTCTGCAGGCACCTTCCTTTTTTAGCTTCTAGAACTGGTTCTGGACTTTATATTTTAAGGAAAAAATATTTAAAATGTTATGGAAAAAATTGTTGAGTGATTAAAAGAGATTAACTCAATTACGTCCACTTATTCCTCAATATTTTCATCGGGCCCAGAAAGATCTTGAGTCTATGGCCATTTACTTTGAATAAAGAGTCTTCATCATTTTGGAGTGTGATAGTTCCATGTGATAAAATCTTTACCACAGTAAAAGGCCATTTCCATTTATTCTTAAGTTTTCCATGCCCGAATAATTTTATCCTAGAGTTAAATAACAGAACTTTATCTCCTAGATTGAATTCCTTTTTCTTCAGTCTTTTATCATGCCATCTTTTCATTCTTTCCTTATAGAGCTTGGCACTATGGTAAGCCTTGCTGAACCATTTTTCTAGTTTAGAGATTTGGAAATTCCTATGTTTTCCTACTTGATGGAAATCCATGTTCTATTTCCGGTTGCCCAAATTAGCACGGTGCTCAAGTTCAACAGGAAGATAACATGTTTTTCCATAAAACAAGTTGGTAAGGTGACATCCCGATGGGTGTTTTATAAGCAGTTCTGTATGCCCAAAGCGCATCAAGTAGCTTAAACTTCCATCCCTTACCCATCTTATGGATAGTCTTTTGTAGAATATTCTTAATTTGTTTGTTAGATATTTCTGCCTGTCCACTCATTTGAGAGTGATAAGGTGTGGCTATGTTGTGTCCAACATCTAGTTTTTGCAAAAATCTTCGGAAGGTCCTATCTATGAAATAGGATCCTCTATCACTTCTGACCATCCCAAGGGTTCCAAATCAGGGGAAAATAATCTCATGGAACAGTTTTCAGGCATGCTTAACATCAACATCTTTGCAAGGCATGTCTTCCACCCACTTGGATACATAGTCCACAGCCACAAGTATGTATTCACAATCATAGGACTTGAGAAAAGGTCCTATGAAGTCAATGGCCCAGACATTGAAAAGTTAAACTTGTAGGTTACATGTAAGAGGCATAACATCTTTGGCTGTGATCCCACCATGTCTTTGACACTTTCAATATCTTCTAATAAATTCCTTAGTGTCATTATACATGGTTGGCCAAAAGAACCCACTTTGTCTAATTTTGGCATGTGTGCGAAATACAACATAGTGGCCTCTATAAGGTACAACGTGCCATTTTTCAATGACCTTGGTTGCTGCCATAGGGATACACCTTCTGAGTAGTCCATCAGCACATATTCGATAGAGATAAGGCTCATCCCACAAATAATGGTGACTCTCATAAATGAGCTCCTTCTTATTTTGCCCCAGTGGTACGTATCCAGTTACCATGCAATTCACAATCTACATACCATGGGGTAGAGTCTGTCATCTTCAACAGCATTCATCTTGGAGGAATCATTTACCGGTAGTCCTTAGTGTCCTTATGTTGCATACATGATAAATGATCTGCCACCGAGTTCTCTAATCATTTCTTATTCTTAATCTCTATGTCAAATTCTTGAAGCAGAAGGATCCATCGAATCAAACAAGACTTAGCATATTTCTTGCTAAGGAGATATTTCAAGGCAGCATGGTGTGCGTAAATAATAACTTTTGCTCCCACCAAGTAGGACCTAAACTTATCAATAACGAAGACTACGACCAGGACTTCTTTTTTTTTTTGTGGTGGCATAGTTAAGCTGAGCTTCGAAAGAGTCTTGCTAGCATAAGTGATCACATGATTCTTCTTATCCGTTGATTAGCCTAAGACAACCCCAACGGCATAGTCACTAGCATCACATATGATCTCAAACGGCAACATCCAGTCTGGTGGTTGGATAATGGGTGCTAAGATGAGTGCCTTTTCAAGATGTTAAAGGCTTCCAGACACTCGTTGGTGAATTCGTAAGGAGCATCCTCTGAGAGGCTCTTGAGGAGTCTTGCAATTTGATAAAAGTCTCTAATGAATCCTATAGAACCCCGTATGGCTTACAAAAAATCTAGATTCCCTTCAACGTTGGTAGGAGGTGGCAGTTGTTCGATCACATTGATTTTCGCCTTCTCCACCTTCAATACCATGTTTGGACACTAAGTGTTCCAAAACAATGCCTTCACAGATCATAAAGTGTCACTTCTCCCAATTGTGCACAAGGACTTTCTCCTAGCATCATTGCAAGACTTTGTCCAAATTCTCCAAACAGTGACATTGTACATCATTGCAAGACCTTGTTCATGACAACTTACAAGATTTCTCCAATCATGTCTGAGAAGATAGACATCATGCATCGTTGGAATGATGCAGACACATTACATAGTCAACATCCTTCGATATGAATACGTTCCATATGGACATGTGAACGTGATCTTGCTTTGATCATCGTGGTGAATGAGGATTTGATGATATCCTGAATACCCATCAAGGAAACAAAACTAAGAATGCTTCATCAGTTGTTTCAACATTTGATCAATGAAGGGCAACTGGAAGTGATCCTTCTTTGTAGCCTTGTTAAATTTTTAGTAATCAATGCATATTCTCCATCTTGTGACAGTTCGCTGAGGGATAAGCTCATTCCTCTTATTCTTAACAACCGTCATCCCCCTTCTTGGTCATAACCTGAACTGATCTTACCCACTCACTATAGGGCACATGATAAATGATCCTGGCGTGCAAGAGCTTCAAGACTTCCTTTTTGACAACCTCCTTCATTGAATTATTAAGTTTTCAATGAGGTTCCCTGGAAGGTGTACAAATCAGATCTAAGGCGATTTGATAAGTATAAAGAGTTGGACTTATCCCACTAAGGTCTTGTAGTGAGTACTTATAACAGAGTGATGCTTTTCTAGAATAGTGACTAGTTTCATCGTTTCTTCCTCAGAAAGCTTGTCACTTGTGATGACAACGACCTCGAGTCACCACTCAAGAAAGCATAATGCAGGCCACCTGGAGGAGTTTTCAACTTAATTGGAGGTTGTGGAGGCAGTTCCTCGTTGGATGGTTTCAAGATCTCCTCCAATTCCTCCTCGTGGATAGACTAACTGGATCCTGTTCAAGTATAGTTTCATCGGATTAAAAGGCAAGAACGACATTCACTTCCTTCACCGGCACATCCTCGGGTTCAATATCTGCCATCGTGTTTCGTGCTCTATCAATGGGGATGGTCAAGAGATTTTTCTCATGTTTAACCTTGAGGTATCCTTGTTTTGGGACATTGTGAAGTAATTTCTCAAAAGGATATCCTATGAGTAAATCAGAATCCAGGACTTTGAATACATAAAAATTTAGGATGGCCTCAAGGTCTTCGTGAACTAGCTTCACGTTGCAAATAACCCCATAGCTCTCTAACAGGGGTCCCAGCTCTCTAACAGGAGTCTAAAGGGACTCTTAGAGAATTTTCTGATCGAAACGAGTGGCTCAGAGCCTAAAAAAGTAAAGGCCAATTAATCAGAGATGATATTCGTCTCAACTATGGGATTATACAAAGCTTCTACCACCGTTTACTTAATGGTACAAGAGATGGATATGAAGGCTTCAAAATTCTAAGGATCAAGAACGGGTTGTCCTCCTTCATCCACTCGTTGCTCATTATGGCCGTCAACTCCTTCACTGTACTACGAAGAATGTTTTCTTCAAAAAGATTAGGTGGAGTTTTTGGCACTGATGGTCTCTTTTTGCAGAAATACTTTGAGGTGTTTCCTAATGGAAGGATCAAGTGACCGAAAAAGAGGGTTGTTGAATCAGGCACTTACACTACTAAGCCGATTTCTCACTCTTCCTATTTTCTAGCTAAACTAGCAAACAACTCCTAGCAAGTATGGGCTAAGAAAGAGTAAAGCAACCTAGAAGACAACCAATCAAGCTAGCAAGGAAGTTGGCACGAGAGCCACCAAGAGAAGCAACTAAACAACCTATCACACTACATGCAAAAGATAAATGCGGTAAGTAAAAAGAAGAGTGATAGAGATGCTCAGCGATTTTTCTCAAGGTCTCAGAAGGATGGCGCATTCCCCTAATCCTCGTTGAACCACTCTCGTCGGAGTCTTGGTTCCTCCCGTCATTCTCGGAACGATGGGTACGCTTCACTCTCGGAGTGAAAACACCGGCGCCCCGACTGTAGCAAATAATACCCAAGTGTTAGAGCAAGTCACCAAAGCTCGAGCGCTCACTCTTGGTGTCTCTTTCGAGCGGAGGACTCGGAACTGCATACAAACTTGATGTCATCTTTCACAAGTCTTCAGAAGCACGGACAACGATGCCTAACTGATCTAGGCTGCCATAGACCAAGAGTAACAAGCCGAAGACACTCCTCTCAGCCTCACAAGCACTAGGAATGTATGTTGTGATTCAATGGCATGAAGCTCACAATTGCTATGAGAGAGCCTAGGGGCAATCAACTTATATTGCTTATGAGTAACTCCCCCTAGACCTTTGTTTGACGTCAAGACACTAGATGCAATGCATGAAATGCGCACGAATGCATAACAACAAAAAGAAAGATGCATTCTTATGATGAAGAAGGACTAGGAAAGAAATACACCTCGTCACATTGAAATCCCCTCGCAAGCTTACTAACAATGATCTTCATCTCTTAGCCTTAGCACCCCGTGAACATTCTTCCCAAGTTCTCCATGATCATTGCGATCTTGAAAGGGTTAGATGACGGTCCTACAAAACAAGAAGAACAACAAAGACAAAGCAAACACAAGCAAACAAATATATTCAAAAAAGTGCTAAGTTTTGGAGGTTGCTCAAGTGAAGTCCGAAAGATCAAGAATGTTGAGCTCTCCTCTTAGCCTGTTGAAGTTCTTCTCATCAAGGGACTTTGTGAATATGTCGACCAATTGATCATTTGTTCTCACACTAATAAGTTAAATATCTTTCTTGCCACATGATCCCTTATGAAATGATGTTTGACCTCAATATGTTTAGCATGACCATGATCACTCTTATAAAGTGTCATATTGATTGCATTCTCACTGTCACAATATTGAGGAATTTGATTATATAACAATTCATAGTCCATGAGAGTTTGCTTCATGCAGAGAAGTTGAGCACAACAAGCGCTGGCTGCCATATATTCCGCTTCGGCCGTTGAGAGAGCCATGTCATTTTGCTTTTTAGAACTCCAAGCGACCAATGATCTCCCAAGAAATTGACATCCACCGGAGGTGCTCTTTCTACTCACTTTGCAACCAGCAAAGTCCGAGTCATAATAGCCAACAAGATCAAGGCCCATAGTTGGTGTATATTTGAGATACCTAAGAATCCTTTTAACAGCACTTAAATGAGATTCTTTAGGGTTAGCTTGCATACACTAAACATAATATTCGGGCGAGAGGCAGTATATATAATAGAGAACCAATCATAGATCGATAAAGCTTTTTATTAACCAGTTTACCACTCTCATCCGGGCCAAGAATACTATTTGTGGCCATTAGAGTCTTGATTGGTTTTGAATCCTATATTCCGAAGCGCTTGAGAAGATCTCTTGTGTACTTCTCTTGATAGATGAATGTTCTATCTTTCATTTGATTGACTTGAAATCCGAGGAATAAGTGAAGCTCTCCTATCATGGACATCTCAAATTCTTTGGCCATTAGATTACAAAATTCAGCATTGTAAGCTTCATTAGTAGAACCGAAGATAATATCCACATATATTTAGCAAATAAAGAGATCATCATCAACATGTTTAGTAAAGAGAGTGTTATCAGTACTCCCTATCGTGAAGCTCTTGTTGGTGAGAAAATCTCTTAGCCGCTCGTACCATGCCTTTGGTGCTTTCTTGAGCCCATACAACGCCTTCTTCAACTTGAAGACGTGATCGGGATGCTTGAGATCCTCGAAGCCAGGTGGTTGCTCAACATTGACCTGCTCATTAATATAGCCGTTAAAAAATGCACTCTTCACATCCATTTGATATAATATAATTTGAAGTTAAAATGTGAAGCATAAGTGAGCAAGGTTCGAATTGACTCAAGTCGAGCCATGGGGGCAAAAGTTTCGTCAAAGTCCACCCCCACAACTTGAGAGTAACCCTTAGCCACGAGTCTTGCTTTGTTCCTCACGACATTCTCGTTCTCATCTTGCTCGTTCTTGAAGCCCCACTTGGCACCGATGATGTTCTTGTGCTTCGACCTCTTCACTAATTTCCAAACTTGATTTTTCTCAAAGTTATTGAGCTCTTCTTGCATAGCCAACATCCATTTGTGGTCTTTCACCGCCTCATCGATGTTCATGAGCTCTATTAAGGACACAAAAGAAAAATTATCACAAGTAATGTTAGTCGTATCATCATTAGTATCATTAGTATAGTTCGGCTTATATTGATTTTTTCTTGTCTTTAACCCTTGAGAGGGACTTCTAATAATCAAGTCACTTTCGTGATCTCAGAAATGGGTTTGTGCCTCTTTGGAGCCTCTTGTTGTAGTAGAGCTTGCGGTGGAGAGACATCTTGAGCATCTTGTATGGCTTGCTCTTTGGTGATGACGGTGTCTTATAGACGGAGCGGAGAGCTGCAATCTTCTTCAATTCTTAGATGTCATTGTTGAGCAAGGTGGTGTAGCACTTGTTGTAGATGATCTTTGGTTTCTCGGTGTAGTAGGCTCTTGAGGTAGTTCTCTTGGTGCTTGTACACTTGATGATTCTTGCACTTGATTTGTTGATGTAGTGATCTCATGTTGAGTCGTAGAGGAGTCTTCCGTTGGAGGTGTAGAAGAGTCATCTTCTCTTGGTAGGACTTCTCCTACGGGCATCTTCCGCATCGACTCCTCCAATGGTTCATCATCATCTACATCACAACTATAAGATTCTTTGTTCTCTTGAGAACCATTAGTTTTATCAAATTGCACATCACAAGATTACTCAACAAATTCGGTAGTTGCATTGAAAATATGATAAGCTTTAAAGTTACCGAAATACCCAACAAGAAAGCTAATGTCGGTCCTCTTCTCAAACTTACCTAGCCTCTTCCTCTTCTTGAAGATATAGCATTTGCATCCAAAAACCCGGAAGTAGGCCACATTGGGTTTTCTTCTCACCAATAGCTTATAAGGAGTCTTCTTCAAGAGGCGATGTAGATAAACATGATTTAAAGTATAGCATGCCGTGTTGATAGCTTCAGCCCAAAACCTCTCCGGAGTCCTATACTCATCCAACATAGCTCTAGCAAGTGTGATGAGAGTCCGATTCTTCCTCTCCACAACACCATTTTGCTCCGAGGTGTAAGTAGCCAAGAACTCATGCTTGATGCCAAGATCATCACAATATTCTTCAATAAAAGAGTTCTTGAACTCTATCCCATTATCACTTCTAACTTTTTTGATCTTAGCTTCGAATTCATTTTGAGCTCTCTAAACAAACTTTTTGAAATTGGTGATGGTTTGAGCTTTGTCTTCTAGAAAGATGGTCCATGTATACCGAAAGAAGTCATCAACAATCATCATGCAATAGAAATTACCCCAAAGACTCTTGTAAGTTGTTGGTCCAAAGAGATTAATATGGAGAAGCTCAAGAGGTCTTGATGTGAACATTATCATCTTGCAAGGATGAAGAGTGGCCACTTGTTTTCTCGCTTGACATATGCACTACACAATTTATCTTTCTCAAAGGTGACATCTTGAATTCTAAGAATTAAGCCCTTCTTGATGACTTCTTTCCATTGACTCATTTCAATATGAGCAAGCCTCCTATGTCATAACCATCCTTTTGAGGACTTGACAATAAGACAAGTTTGCGGCGCAACTTTATTTGAAGAAAAATCCACAATATAGAGATTGTTGTGCCAAAAAGCATTGAATGTGAGACCCAAAGACTTGTTGATCAATTCAGCACCCTTGTCATTGAAGAAGCATGTGAAACCAATATCACACAATTGAGCAACCGAGAGAAGATTGAAGCTCAAAGATTCCACTAGCATGACATAAAAAATAGACAAGTCATTAAAGATAGCGACTTTGCCCAACCCCTTGATTGTTCCTTTGGAATTATCTCCAAAAGTCACCTTGTCCTTGTCCTCATCTTCCTTGGTGGTGAACATCTTATGATTGTTGGTCATATGTTGAGTGCAACCATTATCAAAAACCCAATGTTTGCCACCATTCTTGTCGTTCACCTTGCTAGAAGCCATGAGACAAGAGGTGTTAGTATCCAAAATATTGCTAGATTCATTCATACGCACCTCAACAATAAGAGCGGCTTCTTTAGATAAACTTTGTTCCATAGAGTGCTTGAGATATCTCTTCCATGTGACAGCTTTCTTCTTATTTGCTTCATCAATAGTGATATGACGCTTCTCATAGGAATTGATCCAACCTACGAGCTTATCAATGTGAATGCACAAATTTTTTGGAGCTTCATTAGGCAAGACAACAATACTATCACACTCATCACATAGAACAATATAAGAATCCTCTAAAAACTACTAGCAATTGCATTATCATGAAAATGTAAATGAGAGCTAGTAGAAGTAGAGTCGTTGCAAACCGATGGCCCAAGAGTATGATGAGCATGTACTTCAATGATCTCACTTGAGGTGGAAGCATGTAGATTATCCTTGTTCGATGAAGCTTCATGAGAGACAATAGCACTAGCATCTTTGTATAAGAGGAACTTCTTAATAGATTCTTCATGAGAAATTTTGAGTGCTCTTTCAAAGAAATTGATCTTTTCAGCAAAATTATGCAATCGTAGCATGGAGGCACCTAAAGTTTCACCATCAAGAGTTTCAAAGTGAGTGTAAGCTTCTATGAGCTCAAGATAGATAGAATTTTCAATCATGATAGCACTTAAGGAGTTGCTAGATGAAGAGATTGAAGAGTTGTTCATGTTAACACTCGAATTCTTCGGTTTTGTAGCATATAGGTAGCTTAGCAAGCGATTGTTCTATGAGTACCACCGGACCCCGATGAAGAACTTGTCTCCATCACTCCTGATCACTTCTCAAAGCCGGTTAAGTCCTAATTTGAGCACTTGGTTCTGATACCACTTGAAAGGATCAAGTGACTGAGAAGAGGGGTTGAATCGGGCACTTACATTACTAAGCCGATTTCTCACTCTTCCTATTTTCTAGCTAAACTAGCAAACAACTCCTAGCAAATATGTGCTAGAAAGTGTAAAGCAAGCTAGAAGACAACCTATCAAGCTAACAAGCAAGTTGACACGAGAGCCACCAAGAGAAGCAACTAAACAACTTATCACACTACATGCAAAAGATAAATGCGGTAAGTAAAAAGAAGGGTGATAGAGATGCTCAGCGATTTTTCTCGAGGTCTCGAAAGGATGACGCCTTCCCCTAATCCTCGTTGAACCACTCCCGTCGGAGTTTTGGTTTCCTCCCGACGTTCTTGGAACGATGCTCATAAGGGTACGCTTCACTCCCGAAGTAAAGACACCGACGCCTCGGCTGTAGCAAACAATGCCCAAGCGCTAGAGCAAGCCCCGAAGACTCGGGCGCTCACTCTTGGTGTCCCTTTCAAGCGGAGGACCCGAAACCGCATACAAACTTGATATCGTCTTTCATAAGTCTTTGGAAGCTCGGACAACGACGCCTAACCGGTCTAAGCTGCCATAGACCAAGAGTAACAAGTTGAAAACACTTCTCTCAGCCTCACAAGCTCTACAAATGTATAGATGCTCTTTGCTACTCTTCACAAGCACTCAAGATCTCACTAGATGCTCTCTTGTGCTCTCTTTTATGAACTTTGGCTCTTGAAAAATGATCTCCAACTGTTCTGGCCGTGAGCTAGCTTCACAACAGCTCCTCCAACGGTTTAAATAGGCCCTAAGCCCTAAATCAACCATTAAGAGCCGTTGCCAAAAAGCTATCTGCTTTTTGCAGTCACCAGACTGTCCGGTGACTGGGACCACCGGACTGTCCGGTGACTTCTGGTCTTCATCTGGCAGACATCCTCTTTGGAATCCATTCCATGTGACACCAGACTGTCCGGTTCATACTATCATCGGACTGTCTGGTGAACTTCTCTTTTGGACTTCCAGAGACACCTCTTCTGGACACCATCTCCGGGGCTCACCGGACTGTCCTGTCACTGAAAAGACAGACTATCCGGTCACTGAAACGACAGACTGTCTGATGACTCTTCCTGTTGACTCCAGAGAGCACCTCTCTCTAGACTTCGAGCTCCTACACTCACAGGACTATCTGGTGACTTCTGTCGGACTGTCCGATGACCTCCTGTCTTCAACTTCCAGCAAACATCTTCTCTGGACTCCTCGCTTCGATCGTCACCAGATTGTCTGGTGACCTCGTCGGACTGTTCGGTGACTCATTACTTGCTGAAACTTGACTGCTTCAAGATTTTCATGCTTTTCGCTGCATATCTTGACATCTTCAAGCTTCCATTGTTCACTCAAGTGCCTTAGATAACCTATAGCATTCACACACCCTGATTCCTGTAAAACCGAGACGAATAACCTGACCCCTCTTAATAGTACCGGTGTTTTCTATAGATACAAGGCCTAAAAACTAAGTCACACAAGGATCTAGATCATCCTTAGCCTTAGACCAGCTCTTTCTTGAAAAACATCCCAAGGGCTTGAACAATCTTGAAGTAACCAACTCGTAGAAGTGAAGAATAGTGTTGATAAACCTACATCCAACGAGTTAGTTCGTGGTTCTCATTCAATCACCAAAATCGTTCATACCTTTGAGGGGCTTCAATGGTCAAGAAGCTAACTTCTAAATCTTCAAATAGATCATCCTCAAAAGCAAGAATGAACTCTGAAAATTAAATTTCTTCTTCCTTCGTTGTTCTAGGCTCGGGTGAAGACTCTTCTACGTGATTAGATGATGATTCAGCACTACTTGTAGAAGTTCTTCTTCTTCTGACTTGATGTCAGATTGGAGTATACTATTGTCAAAGAAAGAAGTATTATCAAGAATTACATCTAAGATACGCCTTCCTTCTTCGGTTATTTTTGTCAAAAATGATCCTCTGGATGTGGTATCAAGATACAATGCATATTCTTTGTCAAGACCAAATTGAAAATGTTGAAGCAAGACATGGTCAGGTATAGACAAGTTAGGGTCAGATTGCATTAGCAATAAAACCATGCCCAAGCTGCACCTATTGATTCTCTTTCCATCTGCTGGAAACCATTAATTTCTCTCCAGAGTAAACTAATGTGAGAGAGGGGAAAGTATGTTAGACAGAATCTGTCACACAGTTCTTCCCAATCCCCATTTACCTTACAGTGAGATTGTACCATTGATTCACTTTCTCTGAGAGAAAAGGGAAACAACTTCCTTCTTAAGAATTCCTAGGTCAAGCCTAAAATATTTAAGCATGAACACAGTTGTTCAAATTCCCGCAGATGGTGGTAAGGATTTTCTTTATCCAAAATAGACAATGTTTGTTCCCGCACCAATAAGATAAAATTGGAGCTGAGTTCAAAGTTGGATATGATTATTGGTTGTGCAGTGGTGGCTCATAGAACTCGCTCTTCAGAGCTTAATGTTTTAAGATAGACAACTCCATAGTAGAATATAAGGAAGAAATAAAAAGATATAAGGAAGTTTTTCAATCTAAAGATAATGCAGCAACTGGCAACGACGCCAGATATGCTTGTTGGTATTTTTTACGACCATAGATTTTTTTTCTGGAATACTGCGTATCATTATATTGAAGAAGAAAAAGGAGGGTAAAGAACCCGTGACGCACTCCACACGTCTTTAGATTACATATGCGCCCATTTAAACTAAAAAGACGGCCTCGACCTAGAGGTTTACACCTCAACCTCTTGCCCCTGCCATACTCCATAGATGTAGCTCATCGGTAGCAGCGGCTATAGCTCTTGCTGTGTTTGGCGAGGTTCCATCAAAGACACACCTATTCCTGTGTTTCCAAATAGTCCATGCCCAAGGATGATTAAAGAATTTAGCCGTGATCTTGCCTGGTCATCTACTACCATTGCTGCTCTTTCCCACCAGTCGTCGAAGACTTGATCCTCTGGCTGCGGTGCAATAGCGTGCAACCCTACACGATGTAACAACTAAAACCAAAAAAACCGAGCGAAACTGCACCCAATCAGTATGTATTGCATTCTTTCTACATCCTGATCACAGAGCACGCAATGCTCTGGATGCTGCAATCCCTGCCGGGCGATCCTATCCGCCGTCCAACAACGATCATGTGCAGCGAGCCATAAGAAAAAATTGCACTTGCCTGGAGCCCAAGCTTTCCATAATCTCTTGTTCCATCTGAAAACAACTGATCCTTGAAACATCCCTTCGTAGGCTGATTTTGACGAACACTGTCCTGTTGATGAAAGCCGCCAGACATGGACGTCCTCCACTCCCGGCTGCAGCACCACCTCCAACAAGATGTCAAAGACCTGGAAATACTCAAATTGAGTATCTAGAGTCATCGCTCCCCGTATGGCATTGATCCACGATTGATTGTCGAGTGCCTCAAGTACTGTGAGTCTGTTTGCTCGTTTCTTAGAGACGCGCGAGTATAACAGAGGAGCCAGGTCTGCAATACATTTGCCATGCAACCATCTGTCCTTCGAAAACAAAGTATCTGATCCATCTCCAACCTCTATCACAACTGCCATGGAAAAGAAAGCTTGGGCTGACCTATGCAAGTTGATTGTGAAACTCGACCAAGGCTTATGAGGTTCAATCTTTTATGACCATAGATAAATCACACGGAATACTGTTGTAGCACTTCCCCCAAGCTTTAGTTGATTGGACAGAGAGGGATTCTGCCGCATCCCGGGTTGGTAAAAGCTCAAGGTCTACCGCCTGGTGGTTGCTTTGCTGGCAGCGACCGTCCACGGTGGTGGCGCAGTGGTGACCGCACGGCGAGGCGAGGGTGCAGCGTGGCATGCAAAGCACTGGCAGCTCCATTCAGAAACTAGCTAGGGTAGACAGCCTACAGGGTGCATAGAAGCTCACCAACGAACCAACTCATGTAGTGATGGCCGGAGAAGGCTGGGTGACGAACGGCATCGGAGAAGAAAGAGGTGCGACGGTGGCGACGACAATTTCTTCAAATTCCTGGAAGGTTAAGCATATTCAGCTGATCAACAACTCATAGAGGTGCTCTCGGTCGAACAAATTGAAGCAGAACTCACCGGAGGTGCTTCAATTTCAGGCAATGGCGACGGAAGCCGGATTTGGGGCTTTTTCTGACTTCTTCAAAATTACAGCCAATTCTTGGCCAGTTCTTGCGCTGGAGAGATGGAATGGAGAGAGGAAGGAGACGGTGGCATTGGAGAAAGCTTTTAAGGCTGGGCTAAGGCGGTGCGCGCCGGATATTTTTCACGCGGCCGAACTGGTGTCCGAAAGCGAGAAAAGAGAGATGGATGAGCTCGCGGTGGGGGTAGCTTCGGCTTGTGCCGTAAGGCTGGGGTGTGGTTGAGCTCGCCCATACCGGCACCCCAGTGCCGTGCGTCGGGCTGCCGGTGGTTGGGCCGATGCTGCTTGTTCTCTCTTTTTTTATTTTTCTTTTTTTTTTGTCAAATGATCCAAGCCCAAGCACGAGCAAATTTTCATCTTTTCAACAGTTTTGAATTTAAATACAAATTTTTGTGAAATTATTTCCGACGACAATTTACTATAACTCTACAAGGCGCCGCATATGAGATGATAAGAGATGGATGAATTTTTAAAACACGGTAAATCCAATTATGCTACACAAAATACATAACATAATTAAATCTTTTTAATTACATTTGTTAGCAGCTTCTAATTTTTTGGGATGTGACAGATCCACCTCCCTTAAAAGAATCTCGTCCTTGAGATTTCGCGAAAGTGTTAGTAGGGATAATCAGTAACAGTTATAATAATTTTGTTAAAAGATGGATTTTCTTATGGTTCAAACTTTATAAAATGATAACTTAATATTTATCCTCAACAACTAATATGATGATTGTTTTACATACTACCCTTCTAAATATTTTTTTATTCTCACAATTCTTAATTAATTGTTTTATCGTAGAATGCAGAGATTAGTTCCTCCGGTTTCGAGCATGTGAAGCGATGAACGATCTTCATGTAGCTATCTTATATCTGTTTAACACGGCCATCTTCTTCTGGGGCCCTTTGAGTATCTTCTCAGTGCTTCATACCACGAAGTGACATTCAAAATCGATACAATGAGTTAGCTGTCATGGTTAGTGATATCAATATTCTATAGGCCTAGTTTTGCTGAAAGTTAGGATGCCATCTTTAGAGAAGATAGACCACGGATGTTCTAAGAGTTTATGCCACAGTTTACAAAGGGATTTTTTGTTTACATATAAGATCAAGGTCAACTTTACAGATCAAGTAAACAACAATTAACTGATCTCATGAGCCACGAAAATTAATATAGATACAATGGATACAAGTTACATTTCAAGAACATTAACATGGGGATTTGAAATACAATAACATTGAAATGGTCAAAACAAATATATACAAGGGCAATCGTATCTTCAAAGTCAACAAGGAGCATGCCAGTGGACGTACAATATATAGAACAATGAAAAGAAACAAAATGGGAAACCAAAAGATGAACTATGAATATTATCAGGACATCTCTCTATTGTAATCAGATGACATGACTACGTACATAAAATGATTCAAGGATATTAGTGGTAGTAACAATTATAATTTCGAAAAGAACAAAGTACTACCACGAGATCAATGATCCATGGAAAACACATCCAATAGAATATGTTTCTGAAAAATCACAAAATACA
>BCLF01000021.1:1682824-1757137 GCA_001602275.1 Zoysia japonica | reverse complement strand
TCAAAATGGTTTAGGGAAAAGTATTCAAGGTGATCAAACCTTCAATTTACAAGGAGCAGGTCGGTTTGACATATAGTATGTACAATATAGAAAAATCATAATATGAATTACAAAACAATACGATATACTAGCATTAGTATATCATTTTCTGTATGTAACAAAAATAGGACATGATTACATAAAATAAAAGGAGTAAGGGTAGTAATATTATTCAAGATCTCAAAGAGAATACTACCTGATGATTGGCCCATGAAAACGATATCAATTCAAATGTGAGATGGTTCTCACAGATAAAACACTAGTGAAGTGACATTGATAATTATCGAGAGGAACATCCATAGTTAAGAATAGGGTTGGATCAACATGAACTCAAAATCAAGGAGGCAGTGAGAAAGATATCAAGCTTTTAAGAATACAAGACAATATGTTCAGGAATAGTTAAGTGGAATAGCAATATTAGGACAAGGTCAAGGAATAATCAAAATGATGAGGACAACACGTGGTAGTTTGTGAAGATGTTTACACATCAATAATTGTGCAAGATGCATCAAGAAAATTTCAAGGAAAAATCATGGATCATGCAACAAAGATTACAAGGGCTTAGAGATGGGAAAAGAAATCTTAACAGATTTTACAGGGAGCTTATGAAAATTCTATGCTCGATGATTTACAAAGTGAACTCAAAGAAGCGAGAACCCACCTTGATACGCAAAATCCAATGCATTAAAAGAATGATCACAGGAGTGCTTTATTCCCAAATGGAAGTCAAGAGGAATTGAATTTTCTTTGAACCCTTGAGTTAATAAGAAACCAATGTGAACTACATATATCATCATATTGATCTAAAACTTGGTTGTGTACCATCTGAAACTTGCAAGAGCTCGGTAAGGTGTTTTCTTTTGCGAAATTTTCACCACCCATCCCACTGTAGCTATAGAAATAATATTTTGTGCTATCTAGATGTTATTTTTCTAACCATGACAGAAAGAAAAAGAGGTGAATGCAATGTGAGTAGTACTTTGCAAAGAGTCCTTGATAATATCGATGCAACATTTAAAAAATACAATGAGTTTGTGGACAATATGTTGGCAAGCCTTAAGAGATCTAATCCACCTCAGAGAGATGTCGCACGTGATCGAAAGACACATGAGGTTCAGACCACTGCTACATCATCTCCTTACACGAGTAATTATATTCTTTCATCTCTTTCTTTATTTGATGGTTTAGATTCTATTAAATATATTGCTTGAAAAAGAGAGATGGATAATCTATTTGGACAATGCCGTATGTGCGAAAGGAGAAAGCTTTTGAATATTGCTAGTGTATTAGTTGATAGTGGTTTAACTTGGTGGCAATATTTATATATACCTGGAAAATATTCTCGAACATGAAGTGATGCTAAAATTTTAATGAGAAACTTTTGATGATGCATATTCTAAACCTACGTCTAGCTGTGATTTACACTTTTTGGAGGAGCTTTCTACTGTACCTCGTATTGCATTTAATATTTTGCAGGAAATTGAGATCAAACAAGAAGATGAAAGTGATCCATACATGGAAAAAGAAGAGACACTTTTTTGAGGAGGAGCTTTCTACTGTACCTACTATTGCATCTAATATTTTGCAGAAAATTGAGATCAAACAAGAAGATGAAAGTGATCCATACATAGAGAAAGAGATACACAATGTTCCATGCATAGCTCAAGATGAGACTGATCATAACACGTCAAAAGGTATTGCTGAAAATGAGAAAAGATGAAAATATTTTTGTTGTGCTGAAATTTCCTATCTATCCTACTTTTGTAAAGCAACCACTAGTATCACCTTTTATTCGTTTATTTTTGTCAATATTTGATTTGCTCACTAGTTTTTGTGATAAGGAAAGGTTGTGTGTTGATATTTCTATTCTTCCTATGCAAGAAGAAGTGAATGAATTCGATACTTCTAATTTTTATCCATTCACTAGTGCTGAAATTAAACATCTCACACTCATTACATGTGAAAATGATGAGCTGAAATTGTTATCTTCTCCAAACAATGTGGGTTATATTGAAGATGATTCTTTTTGTGACCTTGCTATAGTAGAGAGGGTGATATTTTTGAAACCTTATTTGCCTTTATTAACTAGAACCAATTTTTATGTTATAGGCAATTATGATTCTAGATGTGTCTTTATGGTGCAAAGAATTTATATTTGTTCAAATTTGGCGATTAGATGACAAATTAGAAGATTAGAATAGCAACTGCAATGTCATGCCATGTGTTGTTGGCATAAATACGTTTTACCTTCTAGTGAGATTGATGATAATGTTTCATGTAACATGAATAGCAACTACTATGTTATATACAAATGCTTCATGTGGTGCCTTAGTATGCAAATATGCATTGTTTTCATGTCATGATCTTTCTAGCTATTTGCCCGCTCCTATTACTAATCATTTATAGAAGTATCGTGATATTATTCCCAAGAAATACCTCCAGGACTTCCACCCATTCGAGGGAGTGAGCACAAAATTCATTTGATTTCTGAAACAACTTTAACGAATTATGCTACCCAAGCAAGCAAGCCGAGGACGGCTTGCCATCAAGAAGGAGAGAATGATGAGATTATAAGGATCTTTAAGCCACAATACCACCGTGGCCTCCATCTTTTCATGCATGTTGCAGGGCACGGTGGAGTCGATGTTCCAACAATGAACATGAGGCGAGGATGACTCCAAAACAAGAAAGGGAGGATGAGAAGGACATCATTCATTTAGATACACACTCCCCAAATTAGTATTGATGGAACTCATGCACGACAGTTGAAATAAGAGGTGAGCTCGTTCCTAAATACATATTTTATTTCGTTTGAGAATATATCGTTACATAATAACTTTATTATGATTAAGAACATTAGGGAGGGTCAAGGGAAGCATGAAGAAGAACTTGAAGATGCTCAAGCCCAGCAAGACACGTTCAACCTCGGAGGAGATCCATTCCAACTTGGGTTCGAGTCCTAGTCGGACTCTAGGAGCAGTCTGCACTAAAACGAATGCACAGGTCGTATACAAGCTCTGTTTTAGAAGTTTTAGATATAGATAGAAAGCTAAGGAGATAAGCTTTCCAATGGATCTAATCTCGTGCCCAAACATTTCCTAGATCTCGAAGAATCGTCAAAACAATATGACAATCAGAATCTGTCAGGGTGCTGTGACACCATCTTTTGGCCTTTAGGCCGTGTATCTTTCCTAGGCCCATTAGTATTAGGGTTCCCCTTAAAGACATTCCAACCTCTATATAAATAGTAGCCACATCATTAGGGAGAGGTTTTTGCTTAGTTTAATCTGTTATCAAACAGTTTCGTTGTTTGACAGTGTTTTGGATTCTAACTTTTTGAGTTTAATTCAGATTTCACAATTGAGTTGCGTTCTTTCTTGTTCTTGTTTGTGTTCGATTCACAAGCTGAGATTGGCCTTCTTGGCAAGGTCAATCGTATGTGCACGGTTGATAACCAGAGAAGTGGTGCTGCTATTGCGGAGTTCGAATCATGTTAATTTGTGGCCGGATCGCTTGTGTGTCGCATCTTCAACAAATCAAGAGTTATCAACCATGTACACATCATGATAGCATAGAAGAAATGAAATTAGATGCAAATTTGAATCAATGGCAAGGTGAGGTACAATAAAGAATATTAAGGTAAGTATCTGAATGAAGTAGAAATATTCATCTGCCACTATTTCTTCCTTACTAGAGAAGAGATTTAGAATGTATAAATATTTTTCCAAACAAAATAGAACCATAGATGAGATGAGAGCTAAGATTCTCGGAAAGATAGAGAAGATGCTTATATTTTTTTTGAAAGTTTTTTTTGAAATTAAACCTTCAAATTACAAATCTAATCTAACGACCAGTCTATCTAGTGTCAATCTACAGTTAATAAAGCTCTGATGCCACTGCCGCATCCCAGGACGGTAAAAGCTCGAGGCCTACCGCCTGGTGGTTGCTTTGCCGGCAGTGACCATTCATGGTGGCGGTGCAGTGGTGACCGCACGGCGCGGCGAGGGTGCAGCGTGGCGTGCAAAGCAGTGGCAGCTCCAATCAGAAACTAGGCAGGGTAGACGGCCTACAGGGTGCATAGAAGCTCACTTACGAACCAACTCACGTAATGGTGGCCAGAGAAGCCTGGGCGACGAACGCCATCGGAGAAGATAGAGGTGCGACGGTGGCGACGACAATTTCTTCAAATTCCTGGAAGGTTATGCATATTCAGCTGATCAACCACTCATAGAGGTGCTCTCGGTCGAAGGAATTTCAGGCAATGGCGACGGAAGACGGATTTGGGGCTTTTTCTGACTTCTTCAAAATTACAGCCAATTCTTGGCCGGTTCTTGCACTGGAGAGATGGAATGGAGAGAGGAAGGAGATGGTGGCATTGGAGAAAGCTTTTGAGGCTGGGCTAAGGCGGTGCTCGCCGGATATTTTCCATGCGGCCGAACTAGTCCGAAAGCGAGAAAAGAGAAAGAGAAATGGATGAGGACGCGGATGCGGCGGTGTAGCTTCGGCTTGTGCCGTAAGGCTGGGGAGTGGTTGAGCTCGCGCATACCGGTGCTCCAGCGCCGCGTGTCGGGCTGCCGGTGGTCGGGCGGCGCATTTCAGCCAGGTACAGAGGAAGAAAGAGGGAGAGAGAAGAGAGTAAAAAAAAAGGCCGGTTGTGCCGATGCTGCCTGTTCTCTCTTTTTTTTCCTTTTTTTTTGCCAAATGATCCAAGCCCAAGAACGAGTAAATTTTCATCTTTTCAACAGTTTTGAATTTAAATACGAATTTTCGTGAAATTATGTTCCACGACAATTTACAATAACTTACAAGGCGCCGCATATGAGATGATATGAAATGGATGAATTTTTAAAACACGGAAAATCCAAATATGCTACACAAAATACATAACATAATTAAATATTTTTAATTATATTTGTTAGCAGCTTCTAATTTTTGGGATGTGAAAGTTTCACAGGTATTCTAAGTTTAGACTAAGTTAAGGATGATTCCTTAGCGCACTAACTCGAGCACTGGTTTCCTCCTCTATGAATATGTTGCTCCAGCCTCAGGAACTTCTACGTACCGGAACATGAATGATTTCCTTGGACGGATAGTATTGTCACCACTGCCGCCTACCTCTACAAATCATGGAATACGCAATAAACAAAGGTGTTTACATGCCTAGACACCACACCTATGTAATAAATTACTACTTAAACTAGTGCACAATTTTAAGTACTTTAAGTCAATTTTAGAGTATTGATTCAATAGGCAGTAAGAATATGATATTCTAAGTCTTAAGAAAATAAATCAAGCTGGGTAATCGCGTTAACTTACTTGAAAACAAGCAATCCTACGTAGAGGTATGTCGGTGTTCCGTACAACGGCACAGTACGAATTTATACGATCGGACGGGGTACGGTGCGCTTCTTCCTAATCGATGTGGCCCAATCTGCGATGGACTCAAGAATGTAACCTGATTCGGGCCATCTCGAGATGTAATACCGTACGTCCAGAGGTCAGAATCGAAGAACTCATGTATGATCGAGTGGATTACAATGACGAAAGGGCTCTTACGTGGGCAGAGTCCCTAGCGCGCCAATGTGGGTGTATGTCTCTTGTGTTCATCGTTGTACGGGGGTCCCCGACAAGCCTTTATATTGAGGCTGGACAGGTTACAGAACGGGGTGGAACGGGCAGCTCCCTGACAGGTGGGGGCTGCAACTAAACTTGATGCTCAACCGGATGACTTCTGATAAGTGGGGCGCAGCCAAACTTGGTCCCTTGGTCCCCGCCGGGTGGTGCTTCCTCTGACGAGCGAGGTCGCAACCATGCTTGGCTCCCACGGAAACGGGCCTCCTCTGACGGGTGGGGCCAACAGCATATTCGAGAATGTTCTCCAGGTGATCCTCTGGTGCCGAACGGTCCTTTGGTGTCAGCTGTTGTCCTTCGCCTATCCCCTGCTCCGCATTGGGGGGGGGACAAAGTTGCTTTACTGTTTGCTTTACCTTCATGCCTCCTCTGTACAGTCGCCAGGAATCTCTGTACTGACAGGGGCCTTATCGCGGGTTGGTCGCCCGACCCTGGGGTCAAAAAATAAGTCGGTTACTTGACCATCGGGCAGCCAAGCTTTGTCGTTACACTGGCCCCGACCCTACGGAGGTCGGGTGTAACGACCGAGATTTTCCTTACCTTTCGATACGACCCGATCTTCCGTGACTTTGCCAATCCCAGGAGTTTGGCAAGCATGACATCACAAGCGATCAATCAAGAAACCATAACAGAAATATTAAACAAGAAACAAGAATAGAAAAATAGCAGGTCAAAGTGAATTTATTAGAATAAAATCCTCCAAAGGGGTTCATTGGCACACAGGCCAGAAACATCTCAGAGCAGATATATCACTATCGAGAATCCATCAAGAGCGACAGTGGAAGCATCAACGTGGCAGCAGTAGTGAACCTCCTCCACACAGGCTAGCTTGAGCGCAGGAGCGGACGTCACAGACCGTCAGAGACGTAGTCGAAGTCGAAGCTGAGAGTATCATCTGAAAACAACAAATTAGAAAGCCATGAGTACGAATACTCAGCAAACCGCGTACTACCTAACAACAATGTATGCATGCAAATGGTTTCAAGGGGTAAAGGCGTGGCTCAAGTGCCAAATGCAAGTTTAAAACATTTCATTTTACTTAAAGGATGCAAGAAAGTTTTATTTTAAAACTTGTCAAATTTTATTATCTTGCCCCGCAGAGATCTCCGTTATCTCGGACGGGGGTTCATTTTAATGTCGATGTAAACTCCACACTCGGCCACAGCTCAAAGGCCGGAGTCAAAAATATTTTGAAAAAGAAGAGGAGGAAGAAAAACAATACTACTCAACGAGGAGCACAACTCAGAGGGGTGTCCTCCCAAAAGGACGTGGCAATGCGCATCGACTAAAACTCTACAGAGATTATGCACCCGGACCCACGAGAAGCATCATCAGGAACTATCGTCGTAGCTCCGACGAACACACAAGACCCGTCCACAAGCTTTAACTGGCGTCATGCGTCCTCCAGGATAGAGATCCCAAAAGCCTACGCAATGGGGTCTTGGAGCTGTGAAGAGCCTACCATTGATCAGGTGGGGTATCTCGATCTCATGTGAGGAGTCAGAGCTCTACACCACACTAACACAACACCGCCAACCCACGGGTAAACAACTAATCTCCGCAAGCTTCAAGATTAAGCCAACTGCCCATACAGGGTAACGTGGTATGCATGGTTGTCAACTGAGCGTATAAGGCTCGAAGGACTCGGTCCTTATTTGTCGGGGCAGGCACTATCTCCAACCTCAACGCCAACAACAAGTCTC
This sequence comes from Zoysia japonica, assembly GCA_001602275.1. NCBI lineage: Eukaryota > Viridiplantae > Streptophyta > Magnoliopsida > Poales > Poaceae > Zoysia > Zoysia japonica. The sequence goes on along the minus strand of BCLF01000021.1, from coordinate 1,749,764 downwards.
ACGGAAAGATCCAAGCCCGGACCTTTCCGTTGTACCCGCAACAGGTACACCCGCAGGGACTTCCCAAAAGTCCCCCAGCTCCTCATACTCCAACCTGCCCCCACTAAATAGTTATGTATAGTTATTTGCAAAACTCACACATTTGAATCACAGTTCAAAAGCATTTAACACAAATTCCATTTTTGTAGTGATAGGTGTGAGATAAAAATAAATGTGACTAAGCATGGCTAAGCATAAAAATATAAAATAAATATTCTAAAGCAATCCTAGGGTTGATATTTGTGGAACAGTAAACAGGCACGGCTTAGAAATGTTGCTAGCACATTTTAAAATAGTTGGCATGCAAATTAGGGTTGCAAACAAAACAAGCAGTTTGAAATATTGGGTACAAAGTGATCAAGGAACGCGGCTTGCCTGGCAACTCGGGATCAAAGTTGGGATTCGGGTCGTCGAACTGAGCTGGCTCGCGAAACTCCTCGGTAACACCGGCTAAACACAAAACAAACAGGGAATTAGACACTAATTACGCGACAAATAAAACCGAAAATTAAATCTAAATTGAAACTACTAGACTAAACGTGCACAAAACGTTTCCCGAAACAACCCTACACGACAACGAGACGAGACAAATTAACGAAACAATTTTGAGATTAATCGGAGATTAAACGGAGTTCCCCGAAAATTGGTGACGATCGAGATCACAAGGATCTAGATTAATTGCAGAATAATTAATCGCAGATAAATTAGCAATTAATCTAACAATTAATCGGAAAGGAAAAGGAATTGAAGAGAGAGGAATTTCTCACCACGAAATTGGAAATCGGAGATGAAAAATGGAGATCGGTGCACTGTAAAATCGGAGCGTGGAGAAACCGGAGATTGAAGACGCGAGGCAGGGACCAGCGGACGGGGGCGACGCGGACACTGAACGGACCGGAGGACGACACGGCGACTCACGATGGCTGGCGACGATGACGACGCGGGAAACGGCACAGCGCGAGGGGCTCGGGACCGGCTCACGCGGAGAACTCGGCGCGAGAGACGAGGTTGACGGCGACGGGAGACGGCAGCAGACGACGCGGGCGGTGAAGGTGCGGGGATCGAGGACCGAGGCAGATGGCGGTCGACGCACGGGAACTCGGCGCGGAGGGCGACGCAGAAACCGGCACTAGAGACGAGGTGAGACGGTTGCCAGAAATCTCGGCTTGCGGTGGAAGAAAGGAGAAAAGGGGAAAAGAAAATGAGGTAGAGATTAGGGATATGATTAGAGGGGTATTTATAGGAGGAGATTAAAAATGGGGGTTAGAAATCAATTCAAGAATTAATTGAATACCGTGAAGTAATTAAGAAAGCTGAAGAAATTAATTAGAGGAGATATATAGAGATCCGAAAAAAAATTAATTAGGAGGTTCCGGAAAATAATTTTAGCCCCAACCTAAAAATACGCGGAATAAATTATTTCGGCACCGGAACAATTTAGATAAACGGATTTCGGATTTGGACGGAACGAAGTTCAAAACAACTGATTTTTGAACGGAACAAAAATTGGGACAGATGATTTAATCGGAACGGAATTTGGGGAAAATTCGCTGCTTTATTAATTCGAAATTCCGAGATGTTAGATCGGGGGTGGTTCATGTGACTGGAGCGCCCGACCCTCTGGTTGGGCTTCACGAAATCTGGCAGGATACTTCCTTTGGGCCTACGAAGATCGTGGGCTAGTCGTTGTTGATGGGCCGTAGATTGTAGCTTGGGCTGTCGCGTAACCGGACTGTAAGTACCCGAGGGACATGATCCCGACAGTAGCCCCCGAGCCCTGCATCATTTGCAATCCTGTTGAGGCGGTGCGGGGCTGATTTGTACGGTTGATCTTCGATGATCGGTCCTACGGGGGCGCGCAAGCGAGCCCGTAGGGCGTAGCCCCCGAGCCCCCGAGCAAGCCAGAGGGTCGGCTGGGGGGTCTGATGCGTTGTCGTTGTTGCTTCGCCATGGTTTCTTCATGTCGTTCCTACCGGTGCACACGAGCGCCCCTGTAGGGCGTATCCTCCGAGCCCCTAGGCGATCCGAAGGGTCGGTCGAGGGGTCTGATTCGTTGCTGCCCTTCGGAGTTGATCCTAAGGTGCGCGCGAGCACGCTTGTAGAGCGTAGCCCCGAGCCCCCAGTCGATCTGTAGGGTCGGTCGGGGATCTGATTCGTTGTTGCGTCGCAATTGATCCTAGGGAGCGCGCCAGCGCGCCCGTAGGGCGTAGCCTCCGGGCGATCCGCAGGGTCGGTCGGGGGGATTGATTTTATCGATTCGGATGCCCTTCACTCCTGAGTGGTTCGGATCAGTCAGGCAGGACTTGAATTCTCCGATCGTCGAGAGTCGAGACGAGCTGCGCTAGTTGCCGGATTTATGTTAAGTGCCTAGAACGGACCGGTCGGACCAGTCGTATGTTCGTGATCAGCACTTGCGCCTAGGATGGACCAAGCGGATTGGCCATATTCCATGATCAGCGCTTGAGGGCAGGGGTCGGACCGAACGGTTTGGTAGCCGACCCGCGACTGCCCAAAAGTACAGGTTCAGTCCCGTTGCGTCCACATGGAGGAAGGTTAATGGATTTTGAAATTTGAATCGCCGCCTTGCGTAGTAACTCGCACGTGCGCGTCTTGTCCGTCTAGCGCTGGCCACGCAATTACCGTGCCTGGCAGGTGTGCGCAGTTGGGCTATCATCATTTTGACTCGCGGAGGCAACGATTGTTTGCCCTTGGCCCACCCGTCGGTGGGTGGGTAACGAAGATCATTGGTGCATGGCCCGTTGTTCGACTCGTCGGGCGCCCCGACAAGGGACCCACGTGTAGTGAAGCGAGTGGCTCTCGAAAGTTGAACCGCCGCGGCACGTACGAGTGCGTCACGTCCGTCTGGCGCAGGCCTGACAGTCACTGTGCCCCACAGGGGTGCGTGGGCATGCTGATGTCACTTTGACCAACGGACATAACGAGTTTTACATCGGGCCCACCCGTCAGTGGGTGGAGTACAAAAGTTACAGGTGCCCGACAGTCCGGGTACCCATCATGACGCCGAAGTTAATCCCCGTCGCTTCGTGGGATCGTGTCTCGAGAATTGTGGGGACAGAACCGTCTGCCTCCCATGGCTATAAAAGGCGGCCGGGTGGGATTTCGAAACCCACCTTTGCCATTTGCCTTCATCTTCCTCGCGCTCCTGCTCTCTCCCGATCTCACCCTTCCTTTAGGAATATGAAAGTCGAAGCCGATCGTTTTATTCAGAGCTCAACCAGCGGGCCGAGCGGGTGGAGGCAAAGGTGAAGGAGGTGGCGGGGCGGTGTGGTGCCGTCGAGGCGAGACTCGTCGTCTCAAACGACAAGGTCAAGAAGCTCACCGCGGAGCTTGACGCCATGCGCCTGTCCTCCGACGAAGCTGTGGCCTGCGCGCAGCAGGAGGTGGAGGACGCACAGAACACCACCCGCGTTGCCATCGGGGAGCGCGACGGTACGTACTCTTGCTGATTGTGTTTGGAGCGTTGTTCTAGGGTTGGTTGTTTCTCTTCGTTTTGCCTTGCAGCAGGACAGGTGCCCTCCGAGACGTGATGGCGGACATGCGCCCCATGTTTCGGAACCTCTTCGTTGGGGTGCAAGACTCCAACATCTCGACGGACTACGCCCGGTCCGTGATGGGATGCCTCCCCGGCTTGGTCGCTGCCGCGTTGACCGACGCCCTAGAAGATGCGGCGTGAATGGCATTGTCGCAGGTGAAGGCGCATTATCCGGCCATCGATCTCGCGCGGGTCTCCGAAGGCTTCCCTCTCGAGACCCCAGAAGCAGAGATCCTGGAGCTGACGGACGAGGTGCGGCACTGGGTGGCGGACCTCTGCTCCGGCTTCCATACGAAGGACTTTGTGCCGGAGAGGTTCGGCTCGATGCCGACCCGACTGCCGCCATCCCAAACCCCATAGGTTTAGGTCTTCTCTTTTTTTCCTGTAATGACTTTTGGTGATGTACTTCAGGCATCACTTGTAAGATATGTTAATAGCAGTAGTGCGTTCTGACCCTTGCCCGTGCCAAGTATTCTTAATAACTTTACATTTTTTGTCATCCGTTCGGCGTTGACAGAGCGACCAGGTCAGGTATAGCCCGTTGGGATGAGTATCAAACTCAATGCAGCCATAGGGCGTCACCAACCCGGGTCGTCGATTGTTAGCCGCGAGGAAAGACTTAAACGCTAGTCACTTAGAATGTCTTGACACGTCCGAGGATCGGCAAGAAACAAGGCTTAAGAACAAAAGCGAGAGGCACGGAGCCTAAGAGCGACGAGATCGGGTCGCGACACCATTCTTGGTTAAATCACGCCGAACCCAAGGGAACTTTTGGAGTTCACGCCAGCGCGGGATAGGATTTAACTTCGAAACCTGCGCGGATCAGGCCAGAGCCTTAGAACAAGAATGAGGCACGGGGCCAACGAACGAAAACGAAAGGCATTGAGCCTGCGAAAAACAACGGGGTCGGCCCACAACATTGCTCTTTAGTTAAATCACGCCGACCCAGGTTGGGATTTAACTTCGAGACTTGTACGAACTGACCCCTGGGCGGGAGGCCTCGGGGCCCAACGAACATAGTATGAGATTCAACGAACATGTTGTAGAGGACACTCATATAGCCCCCGGACGGCGGGGGGTCGGCCTTTCGACCGCGTGCCGCCGATCAGAATATAAAAAGAAACAAGATTTGCTCAAAAAACTTATTTGATTTTATTATGCACAGAAACGATGCAAATTTTCAATGTTACAGGCATTGTCGATCTCTTCGCCACTCTCGATCGTCAACTTATAGGCATCCGGCCTTAGAACACGCTTGATTACAAAGGGCCCTTCCTTGGGGGGACAACTTGTGCTTCCCGGCCATCGTTTGGGCTCTCTTCAGGACTAGGTCGCCGACGTTGAACGCCCAACCCTTGATTCGCCGAGCGTGTAGCCGACGAAGACTTCTGCTGGTATTTGGCCGACCGTAGGACGACGACGTCGTGTGCTTCATCGAGTTGATCCAAAGCGTCTTGTCATGTAGCTTCTGATGCTTCTCCGTCGTAGGCCCGGACTCACGAGGAATCGTAGTCGATGTCGGTCGGCAGGATGGCTTCAGCGCCAAAGGCCATGAAGAACGGAGTAAAGCCCGTCGTCTGGTTGGGGGTCGTCCGTAGGCTCTAGAGCACGGAGGGGAGTTCCTAAGCCCATTGTCCGGCTGCATTCTCAACGTAGTCGTAGATTCGGGGCTTAATCCAATGGAGCACCATGCCGTTGGCGCGTTCGACCTGCTCGTTGGTCCTCGGATGGGCCACGGATGTGAAGTCAAGTCGGATATGATACTAATCAAAGAATTCATGAAACTGCTGACCAGTGAATTGCGCACCATTATCGGTGATGATGGAGTTTGAGACCCCAAAGCAGCAAATGATATCGTAGAAGAATTCAGCCACCTGATCGGCGCTGATAGAGGGCGCCGGCTTGGCTTCAATCCATTTGGTGAACTTGTCGACGGCGACGAAGAGGTGGGTGAAGCCCCCGGTCGCTTTCGGAAAGACCCGAGGATGTCGGGTCCCAAACCGCCAAGGGCCACGTGACCGAGATCATCTAGAGTTCTTGAGCTGGCAGATGGGTCTGTCGGGAATAGTATTGGCACCCTTGGCAGGTGCGGACCAACTGCTCAGCATCGGCGACTGCTGTAGGCCAGTAGAATCCTTGGTGGAAGGCTTTTTCCACCAAGGTCCTTGGGGCGGCATGATGCTCGCAAATTCCTGAATGAATATCATCGAGGATATGCCAACCCTCCTCCTGGGGAATGCAGCGTTGAAGAACACCGCTGGTGCTACGCTTATACAGCTCATCGTTGATGATGGTGTAGGCTTTTACTCGTCAAGAGATGCATCGGGCTTCGTTGGTGTCAATCGGATGCATGCCATCTTGGAGGAAGGCAAAGATATCTTGGGACCAGTTGGGAATGATGCCCATCACTTCCGACCCTGGGGTCGGGACCGTAGGGGCCGGCTGACCTACTAGGGCATCGGACGAGGGGTCGGCCTCTTTGATCTTGATGGTTGGTTCGGTGAGGACTTCGAGGAAGACATCGTCGGGTACAGGGTCTACGCCCGAGGCCATTTTGGCGAGGTAGTCGGCAGCTTCGTTGTCACGGTGTAGAACGTGTTGGAGCTCGAGCCCGTCAAACTTTTCTTCGAGGTTGCGAACTTCTTGACAATAAGATTCCATCTTTGGATCATGATAGCTTGAGGCTTTCATGATTTGGTTTACAACGAGCTCGGAGTCGCCCTTGACTTAGAGCCGTCGGACGCTGAGAGTGATTGCCATTCGCAAGTCGTGAAGGAGAGCTTCGTATTCGGCGATGTTGTTCAAGGCGCGGAAGTGGATCTGGAGCACGTAGTGGAACTTGTCGCCTTTTGGAGAAATGAGGACGAAGCCAACCCCTGAGCCTCGGAGCATGCATGAGCCGTCGAAAAACATGGTCCAGTGCTCGAGATCGACGGGGGTTGACTGTTCTTGAGCTTTTGGAGAATCTGATGTTCTAAGTCTTAAGAAAATAAATCAAGCTGGGCAATCGCGTTAACTTACTTGAAAACAAGCAATCCTACGTAAAGGTATGTCGGTGTTCCGTACAACGGCACAGTACGAATTTATACGATCGGACGGGGTACGGTGCGCTTCTTCCTAATCGATGTGGCCCAATCTGCGATGGACTCAAGAATGTAACTTGATTCGGGCCACCACGAGATATCAATTTAGATTGAATGAAAGCACAAGACAACATGAGGTAAAGAATAAAATAAGTTGTCTTACCATCTCTTTATCAATAAGCTCAAACTCCACAGGGTTTTGTACCGTAGCTTTGTGCTCCCCCTAGATAGTTGCATTTTTACCTATTTTGAGCATCTTCATCTTGCTCATGTTCATCATCATGACCTTTTTCTCTTCTTTTCAACACTCTTGGTCTACTTGGTCCTTTACAGTCTTCATACCTTTCTCCCTTCTTGATCTTCTCTCATCTTGGTTCTTCTCACCATATTTCCATTATCTTGGTCCTTCTCCTCCTTTCTCATCTATCATAAAAATGAACCCCCAAGTAGACATGAGAAGGAGAAAATCAATGGAGACTAATAATCATAACTATGCAGAAGCTTATTCGTAGTGATCTTTTAATAGATTCGTCAAGCTAGTTTCCCCCTCGAATGATGCTTCTGTGATTTTCTTCCAAAAAAAGTGATTATCCAAGAAGCTTTCTCCTCTTCGAATGAGAGGGATTAGAGATGCAAAGGAATGTATGAACCCTAGTCTTTGAGCTGCATAAGTAGTTTGAACCTTAGAGCTTGAAAGCTAGTGATTCAATGGCATGAAGCGATTTTCTTTTATTAATATCTAGGAACAATCAACTTATATTATGAATGAGCCATTCCCCTAGATACGTGCTTGACATCAAGGCACTGAATGCAATGCATGAGATGCACATTAATGCAAAGCAAGAATAAAAGAACGCATGCTCACAATGAAGAATGACTAGAAAAGAAATACTGACATCACATTGAAATCCCTCCGGCAAGCTTGCTGACCATGAACCTCTTCTAGCCTTGGGCAACCCACAAATATTCTTCCCAAGATTTCTATGTTCATTTCTATCTTGAAAAGGTTTAATGTTGGCCCTACAAACAAGAAGAACACCGAAAACAAAGTACATACAAGCAAGCAAATATATATGAGAATGCTAAGCTTGGAGATTACTCATGTGAAGTTTCATAGGTTAAGAATGTTGAGCTCTCCTCCTAGCCTATTGAAAGTTTACTCATCAAGGGGCTTGGTGAAGATGTCGGCCAACTGATCATGAGTCCTCGAACTTATAAGATCAATATCTTTCCTTGCCACAAGATCCCTAATGAAGTAACATTGGTTTTCCCACGCTTGTTGAAGATACTAGATGATTCTCCGGCGCGTTGCCGCAGGAATTTATAAGTAATTATAGTATTTAAACAAAAGAACAATGACAAGCAAAGCAAATATATTACAAAAAATTATATGAGGTGATTAATACCTACTCCCTCTGTTCTTTAATTGATGTTGTCATTGACTTTTAAATTCAACTTTGACCATTCATCTTATTCAAAAAAATTTGATAAATTTCATATATTTTGATATAATTTGAGAGTTATTTGAATCATAACTTAAAATTTTATGTATTCGAGCAAATTTTTTGAATAAGATGAATGGTCAAAGTTGATCGTAAAAATCAACGGCGACATCAATTTAAGAATGGAGGGAATATTGATTAACACCTAGTGGGTACGGGGAGAGGAGGCGGGCGACGATCTGTTGCAGCGCGGGGCAGCAAGGGTTGAATGGAGAGGTAGATAAATGTTAACAGGCAGGATGAGTAGAGGGCTATAATCCGATGGTGAAAAAAAAAGATGATGTGGCTTGCTGTGGTGTTAGTTTTGATAGTTAGTGGGTGGTAATTATATAGATATTATAGATTATAGATATATTAGTTGATTTCTCGGTGCGTTGCCGCGGGATTTTATGGATGGTGAGATGATGATATAAAAATGCAATCCAATAGCTAGCAATGACTAACTTTTCATCTACCTTTACCCATTTTAAAGATAATATCATTGATAATGGTAGAAAGTGAGAGGATTAATTGTCAATGGAATAAAGCATTATAATTATAGGTGACCGAGAAGATTTTATCTCACAGTTTTTTAAATCCAAAAGCATTATTCACTCATATGAATTGGGTATAGTTCAATTTGTAGTGTGGTCAATTGAACATAGCGTGCCTCCAACAAATTTAATGGAAACATAGAAAAGAAAAAGCATTCTAATCATAAATAAACAGAGAAGAAAGGTTAACCAAGAAATAAAATGCATACCCATTAAAAAAATATATAAGCACCAAGAAAATACTCGCCATTGGTCACCTCCGGCTCCGGCCGGAGAGGTGGGTGGGAGGCCTTGCTGGGTGTCGCTGTCCACTTACCGCCGCTGAGCTGAAACTATGGAATGGGGAGAAAAAAATATACAGAAACTAATATTAGAGAAAGAATAGGTATCTTTTTAATATCATTTACAAAACTAATTAGCTATCTTTAATGAAATTTATCTATAATTGATCCTTTTGCTTCTTATCATCAACTGGAGTGTTTAACAAATAACCAGTAATCCTGAAAGAAAACTCTTACTATTCGTCAAGTGTGAAGCCATAATTCAGAAAAAGGATAATCTGAGTGACAAAATGAACTGTCAAAATGATATTAGTAACAGTTCACTTGAATAATGGTCGTGCAAGTGATCTTGTAACTAGCCTTGCGCCTGACCAACCAGCAGGGATAATCAGGGCAGAGCATAAACAGGGCAATGTGATCAGATGCAATACACTGCTTGCTAAAGCTCCGCTTTTGCTAGCAGCATCCGTCCTTGTCACTGGAAGGGCTAAGAATTGTGCACCTGTGATACGGAAGAGACGCACTAAGATCAGCACCAGCGAGCTACGGATTGGGATTCTTCACACATGATACACGAACCATTGTTATGCCTGTGCTTGCAAAATACGAATCAATATTCATACTTGATCTGGCTCAAGATGGAGACGAACCTCGAGGTAGATGTCAACTGAAATCCAATCGTAGCCACCCGTCGAGCCAGGTTCTTCCAGAGCGCGAGCACCTCCCACGCCCGTGCCTTGCAGTTCTTCACGCGGGGCAGGAACCTGTGTGTGGCGCGGCTGGGTCTCGAAGTCCGGCAGGTCGACGGCCATGAGGTCGGACCTGGCCGCCTGGAAGTACCGCGCCAGGTACGCCTCCAGCTCCGCCCGCTACGGCCGCAGAGACAGCGCCGCCAGCGCGTCCACCGCAGCGTTCGCGGATGCATCAGTGCCGTCTCCGGCCATAATCGCTGCTGATTGGGAGCCTTACTCCTTAGGGTTAGGAAGTCGCAGGGAGCTGAGAGAGGGTTCACCCAGTGGGGCTGGGGCAGGGATTGGAGAGAGGAAGGGGAGGGAAGCAGAGGCGACGGAAGACCAAGCAGGATTTAGTGGGGGAGCAGAGCCGCTGAAGAGAAAGGAAGGAGGCCTGTCGGGGAAGACGAATGGAGCGCGAGGAAAAACGGCAGATGAGACGGAGAGGTCACGATACGATCGGACGGTGCAAACAGAATTGATGACGTGGCTTTGTGAGAGTTGAGAGATGAGTGTTAGTGGGCAGTGAAAATATAGATATTATAATTCTAGGTGACTTGGCACGTGAATCAACTTATCTCCACTGACCTTCAAAGGATATAAATAGTACTTCACACTCTCTCACTTCAAAACACACCACATTTCATATTTTCTACTACTTTGTTAGTTCTCTATTGTTATAGCGTGCTAGAGAAGTCTCTCCCTAATTTCTAAGTCACCTTAAAGTTAATGAGTATTTTTCTCATATAACTTTTTTTTATGTTGATTTTAACCATGAAAAATATATAGTTTCTTTTTTTATGTCTCTCTCAGTATAGTTGTATTTATATTTATGGGCAAGTTATTCTTATTTGATGTATTTATTCACAGACTTAGAGATGACTATATCACCTACCAAAACTCACTAATAACTTTTCAAATTGAACAATTTAAGCTTTGAGATCAGTGTAAATGACCGACGACAACTTCCCATCAAGAAAGGGAGAATGATGAGATTATAAGATTTTTGAGCCACAAGGCAATAGCATTCAAATACCTCCGTCACCTCCACCTTTTTATGCAGGTTGCAGGGCATGATAGAGTTGAGGTCCTGACAATAATCTTGAGTCGAGGACAACTCTAAAACAAGAAAAAGATGATGAGGACATCACTTCTTCAGATACACACGACACTTCTCAAATTAGTATTAATAGAACTCGTACACGATAGTTGAAATTACATGTGAGCTCGTTACTAAACACATATCTTCATTCCTTTGAGAATAAATTGCTACCCAAAAACTTAAAAACTTTATCATAATTAAAAACATTGGGGAGGGTCAAGGGAAGCATGAAGAAGGATTGAAAATGCTCAAGATCAGCGAGGCACGTTCAACCCCATAGGATATGGGATCCAAATCGGGTTCGAGTCCGAGTCAGACTTCATGAGCAGCATGCACTAAAACCGATGTCTCGGTCGCATACGAGCTCAGTTTTAGACGTTCTAGATATGGATGGAAAGCTAAAAAGATAACCTTTCTAATGGCACTAGTTTCATATCTAAATTTGACTGAAGGCAGCAGAAATCGTTAAAACAAGATCACATCCAAAAACTGTCTTGGTACTGCGACACTATCTTTTGGCCTTTGAGACGTGTATCTTTTCTAGTCCCATTAGTATTAGGGTTTCCCTCTAAGGACGTCTCAACCTCTATATAAACAGTAGCCACCATTATTAGAGATAGGTTTTGATTACTTTTCATCTGTTATCAAACAATTTCACCGTTTGACGGTTTGTTGATTTTCCAACTTCGTAATTTAATTTAGATTTCGCAATTGAGTTGCGTTCTTCTTTGTTCTTGCTTGTGTTCTTTGATACGCAGGCTGGGATTAGCCTTCTTGGCGAGGTCAATCGTGTGTGCACGGTTGATAACCAAAGGAGAAGTGGTGCTATGATTGCGAGGTTCGAATCGTGTTGATTTGAGGCCAGATCGATTTTGTGTCGCATCTCCACCAAATTGAGACATAACACGATCTGATGGAAGATCGGAACCACATACACATCACCATGACCTCAATTCAATGTGCTTTTTAGTACGCTTTTGTTCTAGCTTTGATATCCGAAAGGATTAAGTTATAGTTTAATAGTGTACATGGTGTCCGAATTATTCACTTTCATTGAATGCGAGTGTACTCCATGGTCTATAAGGATAGGCGGCAGGTGATGATAGCCATTTCTATCCATTGTAATCCTTCAAGTTCGGGTATAATGTAGAACCTGTTAAAAACGGTGCACTTTAGTTTATTAAACCAAATCAGAAAGCATTGCTTCGGTAGTATCTGAGTGCCTCTGAAGTTAAGTACTAGACTGTTTTTTGTCTAGATAATGAGGATACTCATGAGACTAACGCGTGAACCACAGTGGTGCACAAGGTTTGATAGGATGGGAGGTGGGTGTGAGAAAGCCTGTAAAATATAAATCGGGTTCATGGGTCAATTGCTTTAAACCAGCAAAATAATAATTAAAAAAGCCAAACACAAAGGAAATTCAGCCCATGCAGGGGAGAGAGAGGTGGTGGAGTCGAGGTCCTGACAATAATCTTGAGTCGAGAACGACTCCAAAACAAGAAAAAGATGATGAGGACATCACTCCTTTAGATACACACAACACTCCTCAAATTAGTATTAATAGAACTCGTGCACGACAGTTAAGATTACATATGAGCTCGTTACTAAACACATGTCTTCCTTCCTTTAAGAATAAATTGCTACCTAAAAACTTTATCATGATTAAGAACATTGGAAAGGGTCAAGGTCAGCAAGGCACGTTCAACCCCGGAGGATATCCAATCCAAATCGGGTTCGAGTCCGAGTCGGACTCCAAGAGCAGCTTGCACTAAAACGGATGTCTCGGTCGCATACGAGCTCAGTTTTAGACATTCTAGATATGGATGGAAAGATAAAAAGATGACCTTTCCAATGGCACTGGTCTCATATCTAAATTTGACCAAAGGCAGCAGAAATCGTTAAAACAAGATGACATCCAAAAACTGCTTTGGTGCTGCGACACTATCTTTTGGCCTTTGAGACGTGTATCTTTTCTAGTCCCATTAGTATTAGGGTTTCCCTCTAAGGACATCTCAACCTCTATATAAACAGTAGCCACCATTATTAGAGATAGGTTTTGTTTAGTTTTCATCTGTTATCAAACAGTTTCGCCGTTTGACGGTTTGTTAATTTTTCAACTTCGTGATTTAATTCAGATTTCGTAATTGAGTTGCGTTCTTCTTTGTTCTTGCTTGTGTTCTTTGATTCGCAGGCTGGGATTAGCCTTCTTGGCAAGGTCAATCGTGTGTGCACGGTTGATAACCAGAGGAGAAGTGGTGCTATGATTGCGGGGTTCGAATCGTGTTGATTTGAGGCCAGATCGATTTTGTGTCGCATCTCCACCAAATCGAGAGATATCACGATCTGACGGAAGATCGAAAACCACATACACATCACCATGACCTCAATTCAATGTGCTTTTTAGTACGCCTTAGTTCTAGCTTTGATATCCGAAAGGATTAAAGTTATAGTTTAATAGTGTACATGGTGTCCGGATTATTCACTTTCATTGAATGCGAGTGTACTCCATGGTCTGTAAGGATAGGCGCCAGGTGATGATAGCCATTTCTATCCATTGTAATCCTTCAAGTTCGGGTATAACGTAGAACCTGTTAAAAACGGTGCACTTTAGTTTATTAAACCAAATCAGAAAGCATCGCTTCGGTAGTATCTGAGTGCCTCTGAAGTTAAGTACTAGATTGTTTTTTGTCTAGATAATGAGGATACTCATGAGACTAATGCGTGAACCACAGTGGTGCACAAGGTTTGATAGGATGGGAGGTGGGTGTGAGAAAGCCTGTAAAATATAAATCGGGTTCATGGGTCAATTGCTTTAAACCGGCAAAATAATAATTAAAAAAGCCAAACACAAAGGAAATTTAGCCCATGCAGGGGAGAGGGGGTGGCGAGATGCTCAGAGTCGGGATGCACATGCGGAAGCTAATAACACGCGAGAATTTGCAGCATTCTTCGCTAGCGTATGCTAATATCAAACCTTCCTCCGCATACCCTCTTGTTAGTTAGGATTTTCCTTTTCTTTTTTGCCCATCGCACATTGCCAGGTGTAAGGATCAAAGACACCGAGAAGGATGGTTGAATCGGTGCATTTATAGCACTAATTTCGCTATGAACTTAAACTATAAAACTCGATCACAACGGAAGCAAACCTATACAATTCTAGTAGGCCAAGACTCCTTAACAATGCTAATGAAAAGATAATAACAACAAGCAAGCACTAACACGATAGCCACCAAGAGGAATCAAATAACAACATATCACACTGCTCAACGGTAAGTAAATATGGTAAGTAAAGAGAGTGAGATAAAGAGTGCTTAATGATTTTTTTCAAGATCTCGGAAGGTAGGCGCCTTTCCCTAATTCTCGTTGAACTACTCCCATCTAAGTCTTGGTTCCTCTCGTCATTCTTGGAACGATGCTCACAAGGATACGCTTCACTTCTGAAGTGAAGTCACCAGCGACCCGGCTGTCGCACACAATACCCAAGCGTTAGAGTAAGCCTCCAAGGCTCAGGCGTTTTCTCTTGGTTTCCCTTTCAAGCGGGGGACCCGAAATCACGTACAAACTTGACAATGTCTTTCACAATCTCCTCGAAAGCTCGATCACTGACTCCTAGCCAGTTTAAACTGCCCACACCAAGAGTAATAGGCAAATATCACTCCTCTTAAGCCCTATAAGCCCTAGAAGTGTATGAATGCTCTCTATCACTCTCCTACTAGCACCAAAGATCTCCAATCTTGTAATGTGCTCTCTTAGTGGTGTCCCTTGGCCTCTCACAAGTTTTCTCTAGCTTCTCAGACCACAGTCACACTGGAAAATGTCCCTCTTCACGGTTTAAATAGGCTCCAAGCTCAGAAACAACCATTGGGATGTGATGTCATAAAGCCAACTACTTTTTGCAATCATCGGACTGTCCGATGACTAGACCACCGGACTGTCCGGTGACCCTTCCTCCTCTTGGGCCAAGGAAATACCCTCTCTGGAATCCATTCCATAGGACACCGAACTATCCGGTGACTTTCCCTTTTGAATCCACAAAGACATCTTCTCTGGACTGTCACACCAGACTATCTGGTGTCTTCTCTGCAGCAACTCCAGAGAGCACCTCTCTTTGGACTCTGAAGTCCTGGCTCACCGACAGAGAGCACCTCTCTTTGAACTCCGAAGTTCTGGCTCACCGGACTGTCCAGTGACCTCACCAGACTGTTCGGTGACTGCTTCTTCGACTGAACTTGATCTTCGGTCTTTGTCTTCGCTTGCTCTGCCATCTTTAGTGCTTTTTGAGGATCTAAAGAGCATTCACACCCTTTAACATTTGTATGACAGGAGACAAATAACTTTACTCCCGTTAATAGTACCGGCATTACTATGGAATCTCTAGCTAGTCCTTAGTTTTGGTCCTCCGACGCTCGGAAACTCTTCTTCTAGGGTTCGTTCTTGTCATCCACCGAGAAAGCCTAACATGTTGATGTAGAATTAGCAGTGTGGTACCTACAATCACAACCGTTACCTATGGTGTCCATTCAATCATCAAAATTAATTTATACCTTTTAAGATACTTCAAAGGTCCACCAGGCCCACCTCATACCCCCATGGCATGGGTCTTCCACCATGTAGACCATGGACATCTAGCTGTTGGGCTAGGATATTTTCTCTCTTTTTTCTTTTTTCTTTTTTCTAATTTTTTTCTTTATTTAATTTTTTACTTATATTTCCTTTTTTTTACATTTTTTCCTTTTTGTTTTTTATTGTTATCATTTCCCATGAAATATAGACACATTTATTGTTATTATTATAACAATTAATTTTACTCCTGGAACAATTAAGTTTTAGTGTTGGAACAACTTATTTTCACTATTGAAAAAATTAACTTTCACCGTTGGAATAATTAATTTTTACTATTGAACAGTCAAATCTAAATATTGGAACATTTGATTTATTACAGGGTTTAAAAAACTATTGCTATAGCAGTTTTCGAAATTGCTAAAAACTGGTTGACTTACGGTTCTGCTACAGTACACATGTTTGGTTTTTTAGCCCAAATCAACCGGTTTTCAACGAATTTTTGAACCCTGATTTACATTAATTTTAGAAATATGATGGTTCAAATGAATTTAACAGTTTAAAAGAATAATTCATTAAAAATTAAAATACCAACAAAATCCTATCCACAACCCACTACGTGGAATAGGCCCGCAGCCTTAGAAGTAACCTTGGCGCGTGTGATTTAGGCCGAGTCGACGGATTTGGTGCAGTAAGTGCGGCCCACTATCAAGCAAGCCGAGGCGCACAGGAGTGAGCGTTAGGTGGCCACAGATTAACGTAGGCGTGAGCGAACAATTCCCATAAGACCAGTTGGCTCCTTCTCTAAACTAACCTAGATGACATTTTGGATTATTCCACGGGTCCTTAAATTCCAAGGTGTAAGAACCTTGGTGATCCAAAAAGAGGGTTGAATCGAACAATATACAAATTTGGCTTTTCTAATTCTTTCAAAGATCTAGTGGGATAACAAACAATTCCTAGCAGGATATATACTAAACAAGATAAGATCAAGCTAAGGGGACGATAAGCTTTAGCAGTAGTTTGTTATTTTAAATTAATTTTTCTTTTAAATTGTAATTCATTTTTGAATCACTTTAAACCATCCTATTTTTATAATTATTTTAAAAATAAGATCAGACATGTATATAGTTATTTTTAAATTTAATTTTTGAATTGTCTATCTTAATGAATCTAATGTTCCACCAATTAGATTCAATTGTTCTAGTGGTTAAAATAAACTGTTCCAACAGTAAAATTAATTTTTCTACCAATAAATAATATTTTTTTTAAAAAGGTTTAGATGGATGCATGCATCAAACAAAATTTAAATGAAAATAAAAATTAAATTAAAACGAAAATAAAAGTGAAGAAAATATAAAAATAAAAAGTAATATAAGGATAAAAATAAATAATAAATAAAAAGGAGAAAACCAGCCCATCTCGGCCAACAGTTTTAAATTTCAAATCAATATATTCTCAAACTAGAACTTCTTTTTTGAATCTATTGGAGCCATCAAAAATTAAAGTTTTTTAATATACTGTATGAATAAATTGCAAGTTTCAATAGTAATGTTCAATTATTTTAATCAAAAATAATTTGTTCTAGCAGTTAAAGTCAATTGCTCTAGTACAAAATTCAGGTGTGTTGGCAATAAAATATATATTTTCTACGTATTTCGATGGATACATGTCCATAGTAAAAAAGCAAAATAAAAGGGGGAATTTCAAATTTTAAAATTTTGAAAAGAGATACAACAAAAAAATGAAAAGGAAAATAAATAAATGAAAATTGAAATAACGAGAAAATAAAAAGAAACAAAAACTAAAAATACTAGCCCAGCTCCAGCTCGACCTAGCAGTTAGAGAGGCAAGAGAAACTAGGCCGAGGGGGTGACTGCGGGAATAAACATGTGGAATGGGCCAGAAAAAAGAAGAAAAAGCCCAAATGAACAGAATGGGCGGAGGAAGGTCCGGAGTTGGCCTATGCGCCGCCAGAAAGAATCCCGCGAATTATCTCGTCTGTGGAATGGGCCGTAATTTTGACTGGGATTGAGGTTCCAAACAAGCCCAACGGAAAGTTGGGTCGGCTCCTAGGTTTTTTCAAGACTCTGCTATCAGCCAGCACCTCAGAAGTCAGACCTCAGTGGCGCCGTACGGGCGGGGGAGCAGGCATCTCTGCCTCCAGCTTCGATGGATGGTGAGAGCTGAACTCTCCCTCCCCAGTCCTTTAATCCTCCTTGGCGGTTTGACATTAAGGATGAATGTGGTGGGGATGGTTCGTTCCCTGCACGGGGGCGGGGACGGGGACGGGGACGGGGATGGGGCTGAGGACTTTTCGATAGGGATTGGGGAGGGGAATTTTCGTATCTTACTTCTTCCTGGATTTATGCAAATACATTGCAGGAGCCCAAAATGCATGGGACATGCTGTCGGACGAGCAGTCTCAGAAACACATCACAACTGGTTCTAGCGGCATCAACAATATACTTGGTGGGGGGATTCACTGCAAAGAAGTTACTGAGATTGGTGAGCTTTTTACACTCTGTCATCGTCTCTATCTTACTACGTAGTAATGATTAGGGGCACTTGACTAGCCATAGAATAAATTGGATTTGTGGAACGAATTCCACAAGTGAATATTGGGTAACCTGTGCTTGTTTATTTGCCTCATTTACTTGTGAATTGTGATTGATCTTTTGTAAGTTTCCTACTCTTTTGATGTATTTTAGGATTTCAATGGATCTCTTAATCTGTCTTGCTTCTTGACTACTAGTTCGGAAATTTCCTTTCATTTTTCCTCTATGAAGCATAGTTTGATCTGTATCTTCTGTTATTTGATATATGTGAATTGACTGCCTAATGAGTGGTACTAGTTTTGTTCAGGTGGTGTCCCAGGAGTCGGTAAAACTCAATTGGGGTATTTTCGACCTACTACTTCGAATACGAATCCTGTTGAAGATCTCCCGGTTAAATATAAAATATTTTCAGGATTCAACTAGCAATCAATGTCCAGATCCCAGTGGAATATGGTGGCCTTGGTGGGAAAGCAGTTTATATCGGTAAATTGTTACAAAAGAACATTTCACATCTTATGCCTTTCTTGAAAGCCTAATATTTGTTACCTTCATCTCAACAGATACGGAGGGCAGTTTCATGGTTGAGCGTGCCTATCAAATTTCTGAAGGGTGTATCAATGACATACTGGAGTACTTTCCACATAGCCATGAGAAGACTTCATCTAATCAAGGGAAAATGCAGCCTGAGCATTTCCTTGGAGGCATCTATTACTTCCGAATATGCAGCTATACTGAACAAATTGCAGTCATAAATTATCTGGAGAAGTTCCTCGGGGAGCATAAGGATGTGGGTTTCTTGAACAATTGATTTTTCAAATCTAGTTCTGTGAACCTGAATTTTGTTTCTTTTTTTTAAAACATTTTTCATCAAGATAATTTCCCTTTTTTGGTAAGAAACTGTACTGTTCAGCATTTTCTTTTCAGTCCTATGTTTCTGCAATCTACTACAATTCACCTAGTGCTTTAGAAGTAAATACTTGTATGTTTGATTCACAGGTGCGTATAGTTATAATTGATAGTGTTACTTTCCACTTCCGACAAGATTTTGATGATCTGGCTCTGAGGACAAGAGTGCTCAGTGGATTATCATTAAAGTTGATGAAGCTTTCAAAGGCATACAACTTGGCGGTAAGTTGCCCACTATGTGGATCAAGGCTTGCATGTGAACTCACTGTCATGATTGGCCTTGTAAATAGATGTTTATTTATACCATAAATTCATCATGGTTTTTGGAATTACAGTTAGCAAACAAGTCCGACGTTTGTTTTTATTGATGTTTAATTAATAAGAATCGTGTATCTTATAAGCAGTGGGAAAGTCTGCCTTCTGAACTGGGATTTGGAAGGATTATATGACAAATAGAACTCTTATAGTCAGTTGTATATTAAGGTTGACCAACAGCAATAAATAGGATTCTCATCATGCACATAAACTGATAAACACTTGCCTATTACTTATGTGTGCATCTTTGAGGGTATCAAGGTAGGAATGCAGACTTTCTCAAAAAAAAAAAAAAGGTAGGAATGCAGACTTTCCTCCATAAGAAAGAACACTTTAAGGTAGAGCTATACATGATGTCCATTTCTAGAAATAGCTTCATGATGACTATATCTGAGGTAAAGATATTCAATGCTAATATACTTTTCATTGTTGAACAGGTTGTCTTGTTGAACCAAGTCACTACTAAATTTACTGAAGGGTCATTTCAGCTTACTCTTGCTCTAGGTCAGTTTTTATATATGCAATTATACCCTAACTTCAGCTTCGGATAACTGTTAGATGTTTATTATTTCTATTGTTCCCATAATGATTACTGAAAGCAATATTTCTTTCGGGAAGTCATGTGGTTTTGTTACCAAGTATATCATGATTTATTATATGGGTGGATAAAAGTTGAATGACTGTAAGGTAGTTAAAAACTAGTGACCTGTTATGTCAATTTTTTCCTCTTATTGATCATCGAAATATTTCTATCTCTTCCAATTATTTAACTCACCTTAGGAACCGTGATAATGCAATGCATCTCCCGGTAGTTTCACTTGCTATTCCTTTTATATGCGTATTCATGCCGTTATTGGTTTTTATAAAACCAGAGGCTTGTACCTGGATGGGAAAAAACGATTTATGCAATTGGCTGAAGTCCACATATAAATGTTTATGCAAGACATGGTGCAACATCAATAAAAAAGGTTTTGTATCCCAAACAATTTGTGGTAGGTTAGAATGAAACCCACAACCGCCGCCAGCAAAGAGGACAATATATTTAATTAAGTAATTATAGTAAAAGGAGATTGATACCCTAGGTTATGATTTGAGCATGTGGATTTTTAACTTTCATGGCTCCCATCTGAAGATAATTTCTTTGAAAATATTCCATACCCTCGAGTGTCTCTCTACTGCCTTCTGCTGCACTGGGTTTGGCAGACCCATGCCTCTTATTGCACTATTGAGAGAACTTGTCTGGAGGCCTCCGTTGGGTTAAGTCTGATATCGGGCAAACTTTTCTTCAATCTATCCAATCTATCACGTACACCACATCAAATTTGATCTTTTCTTGAATAACCACATCTTACACAATGTGATCCAACGTTTGTCTACTAACATGTCCTACCTCTGCACTTATCTTGTTCCTCTGTATTCATTCTGCTGCTTCTTTGAATCGGAAACAGCCAAATAGCTAATAAGGGTTGACTACGTTGAATTCAGTATGTTTGGTTAATGTTCTGATGCCTTCTATGTTATGATAGCAAAAACCACATATCCAACAGGGTTTTGAATGGATGATTTGTAAAACTGGCTTCAAATAATTGGGTAACTTTATGCTTTTTCATCATTTTCTATGATAGTTTATTCCTAATATTTCATGGGCTGGACTTTTGAATTGTTCTACAAAATGAGAACAATGATCTTCTGATGCATGTAACAGCTGGCCCTACTACTCATGCACAAATATATCGTTCCTAAAGATTTATATACAAATTTTGTGCACTCATCATTCCTTTTATAATATCGGCATAGAGCCTACTACCTGGAATGGAAATAAAATTTAGGCAATCAGATGAGGTTCAGATACAATACACTCATCTGAAACTTACATAAGAAAGGTACATCATCTGTTGATATCTACATTTTCCCATAACCATGTTTCCTAAATTCATTTTGCCAGTGTTTCTTACTAGTATATTTTCATCGGGGTTAGATGGGTGATTTGCAAAAGATGGTTATCTTTATAAGTTTTCTTATTTTCTGCAATACCTTATTACTCTGAATATTTCATAATTGGAACACATGTTTGTGTTCTACAAAATGAGACTAACGACCTTGTCATGCAGGTGACAGCTGGTCCCACTCATCCACCAATCGGCTGATTCTGTACTGGAATGGGGATGAGCGTTTTGCGTACCTTGATAAATCCCCTTCACTTCCAGCAGCTTCAGCACCATATGCAGTGACGAGCAAAGGGGTGAGAGATACTGTCAGTTCGAACTGTAAGCGAGCTCGGGTAGTGTAGCAGTCCTGGTACCAAAATGTTGTACATTCACTATGCTTCCTTCATTCACAGTAGATTTTTCAGTCAAATAGTAAACTTTAGATCCTTAGATGATTAACGGTAGATGGCAAGTTACATTTTGGTATGCTTTTGTGCTACTGACTGTACTAGAAAAGTAGCAGCCGCTGAAGAGGCTACCGTATTTGTTGGATCTATCATTTACTCACATATTTATCTAGTTGATACTGAAATTTTCGAAGAAAGTGCAACCCTTTATTTCGTATTTCCCTGATTCTCAAGAATCGAAATGGTCCATGTGACGGTTGTAAGAAAATTCTTATAAAATTTCTGAGCAGCACCTCTTGATTTGTTTCAAGCGTGAAAATGACCGCTTTATCCCGGCATCTCCATTTGCTGTCATCAGCGCTTTTGCACCGAGTGTCCCGTACCAATCATCGTGTCTCTGTGTACAAGTGGAAGCTTTTCAGGGCATTTGGAGCAAAGCGGCCTGAGCCAGCCGTGTGCGATCATGGCGCGATATTCCCTACTCTAGCACTCCTACTGGTGAGTCATCCGAATGTGGTATCGAGTCATCATTATAGTCCTAGCACCGGTACAGGTGCTGTGTTACGGCTTCACTGAAATTGGTAAAGATTGCGCATCGCAAACAACTTGGTACAGTACCGAGGTGAGCGATCCGGAACACTGGCACCAGGTTGGCGAGCGGTGATGACAACCCAGGCATTGGACAGATTTCTGGCCGAGCATGGTCATGGCGTAGGATCAATCAGCAGCGAGGGACTCGCTAGTTCGAGCAGGACATTCCCAAGGCCCGGGGAAACGGACCAGCCGGCGCCCGGGTACGGTAATGAACTTTTCTGGAATGCGGAAATTCTTTTGTTTCTTGTGTTTTTTTTAAATTAAATTGATTTTTTTTAAAATTTTTATGAAATTTGTGCGTTCGAGGCCTAAGCCGGGAAAACGCACGCGCCAAGACGATCTGGATGCATGCTAATGCCAGCACCGCTATCGTACGTACCGGTAGCTTAGCTCGTCCGATCCTTTCCGGGCAGATCGGATCACAGTGAATGTATACGCTGCCGAAAGAATTCGTACCGAAGCTCTCGAGTACGACACAAGGCTTGGCGCGCGCGCGCGCCGGCCGGGTTTGTCGCCCAGCTGACGGTGTCACAACATAAGGGTGTATGTTTGACTGAGCTTATTTTAATCAGTTTATACTGTTTATTAATATATATATATATATTAAAAATATTGTTTATATAAATTATTTTCACTCACTCGAGTCGAACAAACCATATTTTCAAAGCTTTTTAAACTTACGACACTGTAACTATAGTGACATAAGCCAGCAGAAGCCGTGCCAAAGGGGCCTATAGTAAGCTCACAGCTCGGGTCCCGTACATATCACCGCGAAGTAGATCCTAGTCGTATACTGGACAGTCCAGAGGTTAACAGTTATCGCGCTTTTGTTCAGAGGATGCTGTATCCTCGGTGGAATTTGTATCCAACCGCTCGTCCAAAGCTTGGCGTCAAGGAAAACGTATTTTGCTGAACCTAATAACCGTTATAAATATGTGAAGAATTAGAGGCAACAAAACTTTGCCAACAAAGTCAAACCATCTCAATTTGAGCGCCAGTTATGCCAATTAGTACTACTGGTAACATGTTTGGCAGGTTTGGTACGTTTTGACTCCTGGCACCTTAATAAGATGGCTGCGCTAGGCTGGTATCTGGAGATCGACCGGTCCAGACAAGTTAATGCTGTTCACATAGGAGTAGAAAGTTAGGACTGCGTGATGGAGTCTTCGGCTTAATTTCCATGTACAGAATCTACGAGGGAGGAGCACGTAGTGGCATTTCTCTGAACGCGTTCTTGCGCAAACCTGCTGACGACCAATTCACTTGTCATTTCTCTACGGTCCACTCCGTTGGTCCTTTTAGTTGTCCTAAGCAAAAGCAACAGCATGCTCCTTCAGTTTCTCGAACTCGGATTTTGAGCTAAGCAACGTGGACAGGAAGAGATCAAGGGAATATCATGCTTTCATTTAAAAACGGAGACAATAATTTAAAAACGAGGGAGTACATGATAATGTATGGCACCTCTCAGTAACTCCTGACGGCCTCTGCTCCATCTATACTTAAATTTAAAGAAAAGAAAAGATTGAGTTCATGGGTTGGGCACGCTAGTCGTGCATGCGCGTGTATGTATGTGACAGTCTCCGGTGACGGTAAATTTACCTCACACTGTTCGACAAGGTGCATGCCAAAGCAGAAGCTGCGTGCAGAAGAATGTTACTCCGTATTTTATACAAAGAAACCACACTGACCGAATACGTATTATAGTAGATGAACTCTGCCAAAGTAGTACGTACTTTGCTTTGGCCTTGAACCAAACCAGTAATGAACCAAACGGATGCCTTTAAGGAGCTAACCTGTGACGTCTCTTGCTCTCCATCTCTCACGTGATCACGTAAGTATGTTTCGTGCACGGTTTTCAGGGGTCGGGCAAGATCGGATTCGAAAGCCCATGCACGGCAGTGCATGTTTTCCTCCAAAAAAAAAAAAGGAAAAAGAAAAGGAGAAGAAGCACATATACGGGGCGGTACGTATCGGGGCATCTGGTTCCTCGGTGCCAGACGTGTCTCTTTTTGCTACTAGTAGTACTTGTTCCAGACGAGGATGGATGAGCAAATTAAAACGTAGAGTATAATAATGGTCAAAGGTGGTGGCACAAACTAAACCGACTCTTGCTCTCTCCGTTTTTTAATTTATATCGCCGTTGATTTTTACATTCAAGTTTGACTATTTATCTTATTCAAAAAATTTGCTTGAATATATAAAATTTTAAGTTGTGATTCAAATAATTTTAATGATAAATCAAATTGTATCAAAATATATAAAATTTATCAAATTATTTTAATTAAACGAATGGTCAAAGAAAAATTTAAAAGTCAATAGCGACATCAATTAAAAAATGGAGAGAGTATTAAATTATCTTTAATCTCTACTCGTTTAAAAGTTCTATTTGGTGAGGTTGGCTTTTTTGCCAACTTGCATTCTAGGCCGTCAGATTGACATCCAACTGCGTTCGGTCTTGGAAAAAAAAATGTATCTGAAGGGTAAATGTATTGAAAAGAGAAAAAATATCGTAAAGTGATAAAATTGTATTAGAAAGAGAGAAAATATATTAAAATAAGAGAAATTGTTTTGGTAAATAAGAACAACAAATATTTAGAAAAATAAATTTTAAATCCTAAAATACAAATAAAAAGTGAATAGAAAAGTATTAGATAATAAAAATAAAAATTTAATTTGATCCTAATTTAACTCGGCCACCTACATGATACTGTAATTTATTTTTTTCCCATCTTAATGCCAGACCTAAGTACACGTCGGTCTGTATTTCGATACTCCTACGACGCTCCAAATTCAGAGCCGCGGTGAGTAGCGGAAAATTCGCATTGTACAGCAGTCTCCGACCTGTGAATGATGATTAGATTCCCTTGGCGGCCTTCACACTGTCGGCTGGGCCTACGGTCGCTGAAAATGCTGCAGCCGCGCTCATCATTCAATGGCTCTGCCCAAACGGTCCACACGCGGCGACCAAGGTGTACTACTGCTGGACGACGTGGTCGTCTCTGGACATGGGCATCGCATCTACTCAGCCTTCGATTCTACTGTACGAATTAAAACGTTTCTAGTGGAAGAGGTTAGTACAAAGAAATTACTCTCTCTGTTCGATTTACTTGCGGTTACTATATTTGTTGAAGGGATGAAAAAATAAAATACATGTGAGAATAAAAGAGAAAAAAGTATAAATGTATTAATAACAGAGAAAAATGTACTAAAAAATAAAAATGATAACTAAATTGAAAAAAGCTGAAGACTTTAGGATGACAAATAATATGACACTAAAAATGCATGCACACAGAGATCAAACTGGCAAAAAAAAACTGATGGGAAAACACTCTCAGAAATATTGATTGATATATGCAGAGAATATCAAGCTATGTTTATCCATCAACTCAAGTTTTGCCAGTCTAAAAAAAAGTTAGGCCGTTGCCAATCTGTCGAGTTAGGCAACCACGAGTCGACGACACGACATTGTATATTTGTAGTGTTAGTACTGCATGCTTGGTCGTAAGTGTGTGATCATCATGACGTGACGTCATATATTGACATTTACCTTAGCCCTCTCTTCGGTTTTAAAATATTGACACCGTTGACTTGTAACATCAACTTTGACCATTCGTCTTATTCAAAAAATTTGATCAAATGTGTAAACTTATTAGTTGTATTTCAAATACCACTAATGATATAGTTCTGAAACCCGTGCTAACGTTACGGTTTAAGAAAAAATATTAACTTAAAAAAAATAATATATTAATATTAAAATTTCAAGTTTCTTATTCTTCACCATAAAAAACTAAATACAAACTAATTATTAAAATTTTACATGTATCATATTTAAAATTTGATGTGCTTTAAAATTTCTAAACAAATATAAGTATATCCTCTTTTCACTTATTTTAAATTGGAAAATCTCAATGCCTGTGCTATTAGATTTGATCTAATAGCATAGGTAGACATCGACCTCATATTAGTGAATTATAATATTAATAGAATTTCGAGCGTATGTTTTGGGTTTCTCTTTAGCTCATGACATGCGCGCTTACCTAAAACGATGTTGTAAGTTCGTTTTCTATTATAGGTTGTTTACAAAATAGAGTAGTTTGTTTTTAGCATCGTTTAGACTTTAAAGAGTGTGTAACAAAGTAGTTTATTTGTTACAAAATGAATCTCACCGTATAATGGGATTCAAATGTAAGTACATAGGTAGAAAACTGTTTATAATATTAATAGAAAACGAATTTGTTTTTTTCAACAACTTTTTTAAATGTCCTACATTTGTTCCGGGTGATTCAATTTTTGGTAATTAACAATGGTCCGTATGGGTTCAAGATCTCGTCCGTTAGATTTGTAAGAGGTGTCTGGAGAGCTTTGATCCGTCAGATTTGTAAAAAGTAATAACTCTAGATGCATTTTTTCGTACGCACGTAGTATAACCTATATCTGTTGAGGACATTTTGCGTGTGTGTAGAAAAGAAAAAACAGTGCTTTTTAAGGAGCAGAGAAGAGAAGAGACAGAGACAGAGATAGAGACAAGGAAATATTTAGAAATTTCAAAAATTTTGAATTTTAAAATTAAATACTTATATTTATATGGTTCTTATTATTTTTGCATTAATTTTAATAAATATGATGGTTTAAATAGATTTGAAAAATGAGTTGCGTTTTATGAGAAACAAATGAAGTTTAAAACATCAAGAAAATCTATTTAAAGTACTAGCACCGATATCCGTGCTAACGCTACCGTTTAAGAAAAAAATATTAACTTAAGAAAATAATATATTAATATTAAAATTTGAAGTCTCTCATTCTTCATCATTAATATTAATATTAACCTAAAATGAATTTGTTTTTGTTTTTTAACAACTTTCTTTGGATCTCATATATTTGTTTCGTAGTTATATTTTGTTAACTAACAATGATTTTTGTGGGCCCTAAGATCTCTGGAAGAGCTCGTCCATTAAATTTGTAATGGGTATTTGTGGAAAATTTTTATCCGTTGAATTTATAAAAAAGAACAACTCTGAGTACATTTTTTTATGTGCACGTAGTCTAACTTATTTTTGTTTATGACGTTTTGTTAGACGTACGTAGAAAAAAAAATCTGTGCTTTTTAAAAAGTAGAAATAAATGGTTGACTTTTGTTCTTCTACAATGATGATGGTGTTTTTTAATACTATAATCCTAATACCCGTGCTAATGTTACGTAACAAAATAATATGTTAATGTTAAAATTTGAGTTCTCACCATAAAAGGTTAAATACAAATTAATTCAAAGTTTACATGCATCATATCTAAAACTTGATGCTGTTTAGAAATTTCTGAACAAATACAGGTATATTTTTTTTATACTCATTATTTTTGTAC
Source organism: Zoysia japonica (assembly GCA_001602275.1). Classification (NCBI taxonomy): domain Eukaryota; kingdom Viridiplantae; phylum Streptophyta; class Magnoliopsida; order Poales; family Poaceae; genus Zoysia; species Zoysia japonica. The sequence goes on along the minus strand of BCLF01000021.1, from coordinate 1,722,311 downwards.
TTCAATAATTATAGCAAAAATTTAATCTTAAGTATATTCTCATCTTACACATGTATTAATATGCTTTATGGTCAGAATAACACACTCCTTTTAATATGCATAAAAATAGTAAAGAATAAAAAAAATACTCACATTGGGTTCGTTGTGATTGTTACAACGAAGTTTGTTATCTTGTAGGAGTCAATAATTATCATCAGAGGTATACTTAATAGATAATTTAATATTATAACATTACCCTTTGAGGTAGGTTATTTCGGAGTAGTTATACGGTTTAAATAGCATTTTACGAGAAAACAAACAATATTTTATTTTGTTCATAGAAAATATTAGTGCCTTTTTTAATTAAAACAAAGTACATGCAATACATTTCAACATGCATGCGTGACGCCCATGGCTGCATGGCCGTGTTTGTTTTTATACTAATATTAAAATTTGGAACGAATTTGTTTTGTTTTCTAATAACGTTTTTTTAGATTTCATATATTTGTTCTGATTAGTTGTGTTTTTAACTAACAATGGTCCGTGATATTGAGAGATTTGAAGGGGTGTATGTGGAGATATTTTATCCGTCAAATTGGTAAGAAAAGATAATGATAGGTGCATTTTCTGTGTGTATATAGTCTAACCTATTTCTGTAGAGAAATTTTATCGTATGTATGTAGAAAAAAAAACTGTGCTTTTTAAAGAGTATTGGAGAGGAGAAAAGCAAATAGTAACAAAATTTACATATTTGAATAATTTTTTGAATAAAACGTATGGTCAAAGTTGATGTTAAAAATCAACGATGTCAATAATTTAAGACCAGAGAGAGTGCTAAGCAGGATTTGTACCGAGAAAAAGAAGGATTTGTAGCGACCGGCTCTATGCCCGCTACTAATAATGGCTAAAAAAATTAAAAAATACTCCTATAATGGTGGGCAAACGCCATTATCCAATGGTGGCCTGATGGACCACATAAGCGCCCTTTATTGAAATTAAGGGGTGGGATCTATAATGAAATTTTGAATACCTATCACTACAACAATTTTAACTAATGTCACTTAAAACCCTTTTTTGTAGAGTGTCAATTTTATTTGGATGTAAATTGAAAAACGTTTTATTTGGACATAAATTTAAAAAACGTATTTATGAGGTTAAATTGAACAAAAATATTTAGAAATATCTAGACTTTAACTAGTATATTTGAGTGGAGCAAGTTGGATTTTTTCTGTTGTTATTTGGTCGTACATAGGTTCCGGCCGCCACAGCATCACGTTTGGCATTCTTTTTCTATGCATAACTATCGGCGCCGCGGCGGGGCCTGGCGTGGATGCCAGTGGGCAGCAACTGAAAATGTTTTCTTTTTCGAGTGAGGAGTAATAAAATACTCTCAAATTTTCAAATATTGACATTTGTCAATTTCTAACATTAATTTTGACCCTTTTTCTTATTAAGAAATTATTCAGATGTATAAAATGATTAATCATATTTCAAATACATTAATGATAAAACAAATTATAACAAAATATATAATATTTATCATACTTTTTTTTAGTAAAATTAATAATCAAAATTGATGTTAAAAGTTAACCGTATTATGATAAAACCAGAGTGAGTTCCCTCTGTTTCTAAATTATTTTTGTTGTTGATATCTAATATTATATTTAATCATTCATCTTATTTAAAAAAATAGTTCTAGTAATCTTTAAGTCATGATTAAAACAATTTTAATGATAAATAAATTATAATAAAACATATAATAATAGTTAATTTTTAATATTAAAAATCAACGATGACAACAATTTAGAAATTGAGCCAGTGTATGTCAATGCATAAAATCAAGACATACATGTCACTAGACGGTAAAACTCTATTTCCAACGCAGAAATTTCATAGAAAAATGTAGAAACAGAGAGATTTTCCACGTTTTCCAAACGGAACCTAAACTAATTAGTATTGCAATACTATGTCGGAGTATTTTTCCAAGAAAATTGAGCGCTGTTGTAAGTAGGAAATGGCCCACATACGGTGGAGCGTAGCAGCTGCCCGTGTGCACGTAACGCCGTCATTCATCTGCAGGGCCAAGTGGCCTAACCCCTTTCGAGATAGCCATTGACAGATGGAGCCCACAGCTCATGCACACAGTAGTCCTCTCGGGCTTCTCCACGTTATTAGCACTCACCTCCGCTCAGCTGAGTTGCGCGCTCCCATTCCTCGAAGTCCTCACCCCTGCACGCGCCCACGCGCCCGTCCTGTCGCATCCTCCCCTCCACCACCTGACCGCGCACCCCTCCGGGAGCGCGGCGATGGCCCCCGCCGCCGGCTGCCGCCTCGTGGCCCTCCTCTGCCTCCTCATCCTCATCCTCGCCACCGTCGCCCCGGCCGGCGCGGCGGACGACAGCGAGGCGCGGGCACTGCTGGCCCTGGGCGCGGCGCTGGACCCGACGGGCCGCCTGCTCCCGTCGTGGGCGCCCGGGCGGGACCCCTGCGGGTTCGAGGGTGTCGCCTGCGACGCGAGCGGCGCCGTCGCCAACGTCTCGCTGCAGGGCAAGGGGCTCGCCGGCACGCTCACGCCCGCCGTGACCGGCCTCCGCGCGCTCACGGGGCTCTACCTCCACTACAACGCGCTGCGCGGTGGCGTCCCGCGGGAGCTTGCGGGGCTCGCCAACCTCACGGACCTCTACCTCAACGTCAACAATCTCTCCGGGCCCATCCCGCCGGAGATCGGCACCATGGCCTCCCTGCAAGGTGACCACTACAGCTTCATCTGGTTAATCTTTCGCTCAGTGCATGCCAAGATGCGCGGCGTTCTTTGGGGGTGGTGGGCGGGCGCGTTGAGTTCTTGGAACCTTCAGCTTGCTCAGGTCGCACACGCGGGCATGTGGCACCGTGGACTCTGGCACGAGGATTGCTGCACTGCTCGGACCGATGACCGACTGACTCGATTCATTATTTAAATTTTGGGCGATTCGGCGTTTCTCCACTCCAAAATGGGTGCTGTTTTACCGAACTTCCGGTGGATTTTTCAGCAGATTTTGCCATCCCAAGTTGCAGCACTTCCATTGCCCGGACTGCAGCATTTCTTAGCTGGTAGCTAGAAAAAGCTTGGTTACAGATTCACTACTAGTTGCCTGCATGTTTCATCTTCCATTTTCGTCACATTTCTGGATAGTGGATACTGTTTGTTCTTGAGCTTCCTGCTAGTCTATGCTGGAAGGTTTGACTGCTCTGTCCTACCAAAAATACAAATCGATTAGAACTAAAGACTATTCTAATTCAGATGCTGTTCTGTTCTTACTACCGGTTCTTAATAGGATTAGATAGTTTCAAACTAACACTGCGCCTTGCATCACTAACCTGATTCAATGCTGATGCTGACCTGTCCGTGCCGTGCGCAGTGGTGCAGCTGTGCTACAACCAGCTCACCGGGAGTATTCCCACGCAGCTCGGCAACCTGACGAGGCTCACCGTGCTGGCCCTGCAATCCAACCGCCTCAACGGCGCCATCCCCGCCAGCCTCGGCGACCTGCCGCTGCTGACACGCTTGGACATCAGCTTCAACAACCTCTTCGGTTCCATCCCCGTCAGGCTCGCTCAGCTGCCCCGCCTCGTGGCGCTGGACGTCAGGAACAACTCTCTCACTGGCAGCGTGCCAGCCGGTAATCTATCCCTGCATCAAGTTCTTGCTTGAGCAATGCATAGCTTGAATATCGGTTTTCTAATGGTGCGCTCGTCTTGCATCGTTCCAAGACCTGGCGACGAAGTTGCAGGCCGGATTCCAGTACGGGAACAACAGCGACTTGTGCGGCGCGGGACTGCCGGCGCTCCGGCCATGCACACCTGCGGACCTCATCGACCCGGACAGGCCTCAACCGTTCAGCGCCGGCATCACGCCGCAGGTCACGTCGGGCTCCTCTGATCCCGGCCACGGCCGTTGCAGCGGAGCCCACTGCGCGCCGTCGACCAAGGCGCTCGCTGCCGTCGTTGTCGTCGCCGTGGCGCTCCTCGCGGCCACTGCAGCGGGCCTGTTTGCTCTCTCGTGGCGCCGGTGGCGCACACTGAGGGTCGCGGGGGCCTCGCCGGCGGTCTCCGGTGGCGGGTCAAGCAGCGCTGACGCGGGGACCGCGGGAAAGGTGTCGTCCGCACGCAAGTCGTCGGCGCTCGCGAGCCTCGAGTACTCGAACGCCTGGGACCCGCTCGCCGACGGGCGCGGCGGCGCCGCGGGGTCGGTGTTCTCGCAGGAGGTGTCGCAGAGCCTGCTGCTGAGCACGGAGGAGGTGGAGTCCGCGACGAGCTACTTCTCGGAGCTGAACCTGCTCGGCCGGAAGAAGGCCGGCGGCTTCGCGGCCACGTACAGGGGCACGCTGCGTGACGGCACGCCCGTCGCCGTTAAGCGGCTGGGCAAGACGTGCTGCAGGCAGGAGGAGGCCGAGTTCGTCAAGGGCCTGAAGCTGCTCGCCGAGCTCCGGCACGACAACGTGGTGTCCCTGAGGGGGTTCTGCTGCTCCAGGGCGCGGGGCGAGTGCTACCTCGTCTACGACTTCGTGCCCAACGGCAGCCTATCGCAGTTCCTCGACGTCGACGCCGGCGCTCCCGGCAGCAGCGGCCGTGTTCTCGGGTGGTCCATGAGGATCTCCATCATCAAGGGCATTGCCAAAGGTTAGTGCAGCTCCATCCCCTGTCACACTCTAGCCATCAGTTAGTGTCACTGATTCCACTGCCACTAGTGGAAAGTGCTAATCAGCAGAATCTTTTTACATCCACATTGACACTAGTTCATACACATAAAGCAGCAATGCCCAAACGAAGCTGCTTCTAGCTGATCCATTTAGATGTTATTAGTAGTTGACGCTAGCTGTCGTTGATACTTGGCCTGAAAAACACATGGTTTGCATGCTACATTTGGCAATAAATCTGGAATTTATCCTTGATCGTGTTTATCGTGTATCAACGGCATTGATTCTTCCACACATTGGGAGCGTAGTACATCGATTGGTCGACACGGCTGGTTCAGTGATGGTCGTTCACATGATGTGCAGAAACCTTTGTATAGACTGCTACACACCAATCTACAGTCACGTGTGTGTGGTTTGTACTACTACTGAAGGTGAAGGTCTGAAGGGTCGATCTAGAAACTTTTGTGCCACTTGTAGTTTTACAATCTACAGTCACGTGTGTGTTGTTTCAAAATTTTAGAATATTACATGCTAACAAGTCCCAAACTGTTGCTTGCATCGTGTTGCAGGCATCGAGTACTTGCACAGCACGAGACAAAACAAGCCTGCTCTGGTGCACCAGAACATCTCCGCAGAGGAGGTCCTGCTTGACCACACCCACAAGCCCCTCATCTCCGGGTGCGGCGTGCACAGGCTCCTCGTGGACGACCTGGTGTTCTCCACGCTCAAGGCGAGCGCCGCCATGGGGTACCTCGCGCCGGAGTACGCCACGGTGGGCCGGCTCTCGGAGAAGAGCGACGTCTACGCGTTCGGGGTGATCGTGCTCCAGGTGCTCACCGGCAGGACGAAGATAACGTCGACCGCGCAGTCATCTCCCACCGCGACCACGGGTGAAAACGGCGTCGAAGAGCTCGTCGACGGCAACCTGCGGGGGAGTTACTCCGTGGCCGAGGCAGCGAAGCTGGCCAAGATCGCGGCGGCCTGCACCGATGAGGACCCGGACCGGAGGCCGACGATGGCAGAGGTGCTCCAAGAGCTGTCCACCATCTGATATTCTGATTCTGATGGGCGTCCTCAGTTCTCTGTATATAGCTTGTAATTGCACCGGTAATCTCACTCTCATGCCTGACAGTGCCACACGAGCCTGCAACATTTTTAGCCCCTGTCTAGGATCACTAGTCAGTAATCACTGATCTTTGTGGAGCATTACTGCTGGAAAGCATCTGAGAGCTACTACTCCATTACTAGGTGCTAACATATTGCCTAGCATCACGAACGAGATCTTGCATTATCATGCTGCTAATGATGTGCCATTGACCCATTGTTACTGCTCCTCCGAGACGCGTGCACTGATATCCCCTTGGATTTTGCTCTCCTACGAGCTAGTCATTGTTACTAGCAGCAAGTATTCCTGCTAGCCTGGTTGGTGAATGCAGCCATTTCATGCGACACTTTTTTGATCAGCTCTTGTGACTCCCAGATTGTACCGGCGATCCTGTGTGCAGTTTGGCTGGACCTTTGGAGAGAGATACCTCGCAGCTGGCACCGTTCTCAGCGTCCTCCAGGGATCGGAGGAGGAGGAGGAAGTGGCCAAGAGTCCTGGAAGGTCATGTGAATGCAAGCTATGTAGAGCGTCGTCTTGTCTTGTTTGGTCCGTGCTTCCTTGTGATCACATTCACACAGAAGCTGATGAAATCTCACAGGCTATAGGAACGCACATGGTGTGGTGGTCCTGTCCTTATTCCTGAGCTGCTTATATTTGTGTTGTTGCTAGGTGCCGAGAGGCTGGACAAAATAGAGTCTACCAAACGGTAAAAATGTACTCCTACGGGCACTAAAGAACAAAAATCGAGTCGTAGTTGGAGCTTAGCCAATGTCGTATGTTAGCACCCTCAGATAATACTGTGGTGGGTAGGCTAGGCTGCTAGCGTAGCTTCTCAATCACGGACGGACCAATTAGAAAGATAAGAAGAGGAAGAGGTTTCCCGGCATGAAATATCCACGCGGGGACGATTTGAGACTCATTTCGTTGAGCTTTGATAATTTGACATACTGATTCACTGTGATACACTCAGATGGTCCAAATATCATTTACACAGTTACGTAAATTATCGAAGCCACCATGAAATGAGTCATAAATTATCAAAAAAATATCCACGCGGGCACTAGATAAGCTCAAGCGCAAATGAAATTTGCTATACAGTTAGTGGACATCGGACACGGGCAACATGCGTCCATTGGACGGTAAAACTAATTATTACTCTCTCCGTCTCAAAATATATGTTTTTTAAAATTTTTAAAATAATTCATTATTAGAAGTATTTTAAGCATGACTTGTTTATTTTGGTATTGTTTCAAATTTTTTCAATAAGATGAATGGTCAAATATCGATTTTAAAGTAAAAAAACATCACTTATTTTGAGACGGAGAGAGTACTTTATAGTAACAATTAGCTAATTAAGGATTACTTCCCTCCGTTCCAAAACATAAGTATTTTTAGCTCCAGTTAAAGTCAAAATTTTATCACTTGACCATTAATAATGTAAAATTGTATTATCATATAAAAATATTTTTTTAATTCATTATGAAATAAGCTTTTATAAAAACTATATTTGTATATTAAAAATTATGTAATTTTCTTGATATTATTGTGAAAGTTAAGAATTTGACTTTATTCAAACCTAAAAATGCTTATACTCCGTATTTTGGAACGAAGGTAGTAATTTTAATCAGCTAACGATTTATCCCTGCAATACAAACAGACCCAAACTCAGCTCGGAAGGCGAAGGGCACCAGCAAGCAGGAGACCCCCTCCTCCTCCTTGACAGGGCAATGCTAAGCTGGGTCAGCCGTGGCAAGCGAGGTGTTGGTGGCTGTGTGCAGGACTGTACGTAGGGGCTATAGAAGGCTGATCAAATTCAAAGTTCTTGAAAAGGAGAGGCGGATTTTGTTGTGGGGAAGGCAGAGAGGACCGCACATATGGGGGTTCTCAAGGAGGCGGAGACAACTCGCCATTTTGCCGGATTTTGGGTGGGGACTGGGGACGCAACAGGGTGAAGGAGGAGAGTGAGGTGAGGGAGAAGAAAAATGTCGAAAAGCGAGGTGGAGAGCGAGGATAAGTCCATCAAATCCGATGATTCTTTTCACCAATCAGCTCCACGCTCACGCCATGCTCCCATGGCGATTTCTATATGGTGGTAATCACCCTGACAACATTGCACGTCTGCCCGCACTGTGTGAGCCTTGGCATACAGGTCAAAGACCTCTTTTTTTGGGTACATATAGACGAGCTTTTTTTTTTGGTTTCTTATGTTTTCCCTATTAAGGCCTTCTTTGCAACACATTATTTTTATAGGAATCCCATAAAAATTTCATAGTAATCAGTTTAATTTCAAAAAAAATAGAAAAAATTCCTGTGTTCCAAAGAAGGTCTAAGATTCTGTACGATTTCTATAAAAATCATGCATTGTCTATGAATGTGTTTGCCTTGATGGTTACTCCCAACTTTAAAATAAATGAAGCATCGAGATTTTTTTTGCTCAAAATCCTTGATTAAGAGAAATCAGGATTATAATCACTTGCCAACAGATGGGCTACACAGGCTGGGTTTTTTTTGCTACACCAGACACCTTGTGCCATCAGTGGCCATCTTAGCTAGCATATGTGCTATTCTTTTGCCATCTCTCTTTACATATTTAAGGTTAAAGGAATTAACGAACAAGTTAATATACTGAATTTCCTGAAGAATAGGTAAGACCCTTTATCTTTGAGATGATACTTCATTCCACAAATACACTAATTCTTGACCATCCATTTCCAAGTATAATTTTTGTATTCCCATTTGCCTTCCTAGATTTGTCCCATCTCGGCAGGCCAAAGCTTCCACCGTTAATTTCTTTGGTGTGTAGGCGAAGAGATCACTTCAAAGCTTTTCTATGTCTTCCTCCAACTTATACGTGCTCACTAAGGTTTCACCCATCAGAAACTAATCGTAACCTGAGAGACCCCTCTTGTGTTAAATGTTTTCCGAAAGTACACCCTTCCTTCCCCACACATCTCGCTCCAAGCGGATTCAGCCGTACTCTGCTTTCCATGATCCATTGGTTGGCATGAACAGAATTGGTCTCCACCACTACATCAAGCCACACCCATTTTTGACTCGTGATTGTAAGAGTGCACATGGATGCTAGCTCCACAAATCGGTCTTTAGATTTGAGAAAATCAAAATACCAAGGGACAGTGTCGGTAACTCCGCACAAAGCCCTACACCAACTAAATCCTCCTGATGTGTATCCAAATTATATTCATCTAAACCCGCAAGCAGACAAACAAGCAAACATAGAACAATCATACAAATGCAAACAATAGAACTGAAATAATAGGATAATATCATGAATGCATATATTATGTTGCTACGGTCTTTTTGACGCCAGAATCGCTTAAATTGGAGTTACCATTGAAAAGTTATGGGGTTTATAGGGTTCCATGAACTAATCTGCAATTAAAATTAAGTTCTAAGGATTTATATGCAATTTATATTAAAACATTAAGATTTATTAATTTATAAAATTTTAGGATTTAAAATAGAGTTCATTAATTGAGATGAAAATATCTTACAAAGTTATAAAGGCTTAGTTGCAAATGGTTATTATTATTATTATTATATTATTACTATGGTAAGTGTCACTATAATAATTATTAGTATTGATATTAATATTAACATATATTATTGTTATCATTACATAAATTATTTGTATTAATACTAATATTTTGTATATTATTATAATAACTATTGTATTTATTAATTTATTTATAGTAATACTAATATCAATAATATTACTATATTACATCATTATATTTTACAATTATTAATAATTATCTAAAATACTATTACTATTATTAAACAAAATGTATTATTATCATTATTATTACTTGTTGGCATTTTGTATTGCCGGCACAGTAGAATTTGTGTATCGGCGAGGGATTCGTGCTCGCTTCTCGTTGAGGTGGCCTAATTTATAGGAGACTCAAAGGATTTTTGCCTAGTTTGGGTCGTCACAGAAACATAATACGCTATGTCCAGAGGTCCAGGTGTATGGTATATGCTTGAAAATGGGTTAACATGGCGATAGAGTTCTTGCTCGAGCATGAATCCTAGGGTATGAAGCGTGTCTCTACATTGTCTATGTGATTCTCTCTTGTCCTGCTCTAGGGGTTGCCGGCGTGCCCTTATATAGGGACTAGGCTAGAGTTACATGGCTTAGAGCCAATAGACTAAGCGACCCCCTGACCGGTGGGACCACGAGCATCTCGAAGTTTATTCTCTGACGCCTTATGGGAGCCAAGTCATATTGTCGTGTCCTCGTCTTCGTCCTTTGTCTAGCGTTGAAGGGACAAAGTTAGCTTTTCATTAACCGTCCAGCAGACAGCTTCTGCCACACAGTATCAGGAATCTCCGTACTGTCGAGGGTTGGTCGTCGAAGGCGGTTGCTCGACCCGAGGGTCAGATAGGTAAGGCAGTTCCCGACCTTGAGGTTGATCGAGAAGAACAATGTCTGACCCTTGGGGATCGGATGGGCCTTGGTTTGGTGGAGTTGATCCGCGGCCTGCGATGTGATGGGCTGCTATTTATTGTTGGGCTTGTTGATTGGCCCCTGAGTCACGCACCGTTTGTGACTTTGTTGAGGCGGCACGGGACTCGACTGAGGTAACCTTCGTGCTTTTGCAGACCTGTCGTTGTCGGTCGGGGGTTCTAAAATTTGAATCCTGCTGTCTGATTCTATGTGTGCGTGTGAGAGCGCCCACAGGGCATAGCCCTCGAGCTTCTGGGCGATCTGGAGAGTCGATTAGAGGTTTTGAAACTTGCTAGCAAATCACGATAGATGATCCTATGGGTGCGCCCGAGCGCACCCACAGGGCATAGCCCTGGAACCCCTGGGCAATCTAAAGGGTCGATTGGGGGATCTTGTACTGACTGAGACGTCCTTGGGAAACTGTGATCTGGGGGTTGGGCACGTGACTATTGCTTTCAAATAGCTGGGCTTCGGGGTTGGAACCCTTTTGTTGGGGAACATGTCCTCAGGCATTTGGTCGATCGGGGTCTGACGGATAACATGACTTTTCGGTGGCCAATTAGCAGGGTCGGAACCCTTCCGTCGAGGAGCGTATCCTCGGGCGTATTGTCGACGGATCGGACAAGAAAGTCAGGCTTTTGATAGCCAGTTCGTAGGGTCGGATCCCTTTTAATGAGGAATGTCCCCAGGTGTTCATCCAACTAGGATCGAGAAAAGAGGCTCGAGCAGCCCGACCGTTGAAGGTTAGGATTCGGATTGGTTCATGATCATCCTCGCAAAAAGTTTAAGCGCTTACTCCCTGCGTTCTGTAATTGATGTCGCTGTTGACTTTTAAATTCAATTTTGACCATTCATCTTATTAAATTTTTTTTCTCAAATATGTAAAATTTTAAGTTGTGATTCAAATAACTCTAATGATAAATCAAATTATATCAAAATATATGAAATTTATCAAATTTTTTTAAATAAGACAAATGTTTAAAGTTGAATTTAAAAGTCAACAGTAACATCAATTAAAGAACGGAGGGAGTATGTCGAACCAGATGGACTGACCAAGCTCCATGAACAACACTTGTGCCTAGGTTTGCCCCATCGTATCGTTTGCTTCCCATGAGCATCACATTTGGCATGAGTACCAAACGGATTGGTCGAGCACCCTTTTTTTTGTGAAGTTTTTGTTGTGCGAAAGGAGGGCTTCATAAATGAAACTTGACGGCCGACCATCGTCATCGCATTGGCGTTGTGCCATTGGAGAATGAAGCGGGGGCATATTGATCGGATGGAAACTTGGACACGGCATTTTGTGCGCGCAGCTCCCGAGACATCTGCCAAGCATTTAAGCCGACACTTGGTGCGTGCGCATCACATTAGCATGGCGGGAACTCCGGTTTACCGCTCTAGCCCACCTGTCTGTCAGTGGAAGTTTTGAAATACGGGTGATGGCACGTCATCATGCCAAGATAAATGCGCATTGTCCCGTCGTGCAGTGCACGAGTCAAGGGCAAAACCATCTGCACCCCTCTTTATAATAGGGCATGGTGGAGTGATTCGAAGTTTCACTTACCTATGCTCTCGTCTCCCTTGCCTCCTACGCTTTTACCTATGTTGTCGTTCGTTGCGCCCGTAGCCGTCGCCATGGCTGCTCCTGCCTCGTCACCGTCCTGAAGTAGGTCGTGCATCAGAGGGGCTCGACGCCCTCTCTCAGGTGGGCACCCTTCAGCAAAAGGTGTTGTTGAACTGGCATGCACCGAGGGACGAGGCATGCTGCCACCGGCCTCCAACGAGGTAATGAGCTTCGTCGGCTTCCATGAACGCGGACTCGCGCTCCCCTGCTGCGATTTGTTCCGCAACCTTCTTTTTTTCCCATGGCGTCGGGCTTCATCACCTTGAATCGAACGGGGTGCTTCAAGGTTTCATCACATTGTGCGAGGCATTCTTTGGGATCCCTTCCCATTTCACGCTTTGGAAGCATTTCTTCCATGTCATCTCCCTCTGGTGGAGGGCGCCGATAGGTGCGTTAGGGGCACTGGGATTCGTCTCCGAGATGCTCGCGCGAACGAATAAATTTCCGTGCCCTTTCCAAAGGTTGTCGTGGAGGTGGTGCGAGGAGTGGTTCTCGACAACCACCCTCCGGAGCTCCCAGAATTCCACGTGAACCATCGGCGGTGCTTGATTCATGGTCTGTGCTGCCTTTGGTCGCAGAGACGGAGGCACTGCAGCCGCTACTGCAACGGATCACAGAGCTGCTGGATGAGGAGCTGATTGGCGCCAGTCTGGTTGCTACATTCATGGAGCGCCATGTCCAGCTGTTGCACCTTCGCGACGACCTCCTCTGCCTCTACTCCGGCCCCGGTGACGTCACCCGCGAGGTGTCGGAGGAGGAGTTGCTCGAAGAGGAAGTTGTGGTGAGGGTGGCTCGAGTTCTAGAAGGGAACGTTGTCGCTGACATGATCTGCGGGCCGTGTCCGTGACCCTCGGTGACTCGGGCGCCCTGGTGAACTGTCTTTCCGCTGTGTTTTGATGGTCGCTCTTTTACATCGTCCAAGTTTGTATATGTTGTTGACATCATCGTAGGTTGGTATCGCTCCTTCTCACGTGCTGACGGCGCCCTCCATGGACATGCTGGTGGTTGGCGCTGGTGGGTCGAGCGCGCCCGTGCCTCGAAACGGGAGGGCCAGGAGGTCGACCCGTCAGGCGACGGGTGCGGGATCTCGTCTTCGGTACATAGTTCTTGGGGATGGGTCGGGCTCTCCTTCTGCCCCGACCGTGCCAAGGTCAACGGGAGCACGTCCTCCATCAACTCGGGCACCGATCCAAGGGTTGGGCTCCTTGCTCTCGGCCCCTGCTGCTGCTGCTGCTGCTACTGCGAGGGTCGTGGTTCCGCCCACCCCTCTATCGATGTGGAAGGGAGCCGCTCCGATTCTTGTGGTACATCACTCGTCGTTGTCAGAGGGCATCGGCCGATGTCTTTGAGTCCTCACCAAAGATGGTGAGGGGTGATGATTCGGGCGTTGCTGCTTCTGTCAGTGTCACCACGACTTCTGCGCCTTTCCTCCCTGCAATCCGCATGGTGAGGGCCGGGACTCTGGCTGCCTCCGCGTCCATCTTGACTCCGCCGAGTCATGGTCGACTCCCCATTCGTCGATTGACGGTGTAGGTCTTCCTTGCTTGTTTTATTTTGATTTGTTGAGAATTTGTGGTAGAAATCACATGGTGAATCTAATCTTCTTGTGACAAGCCTTAGTCATCGATCGTCGCGCGGAGGGCCTCTACAGTTGCCCCTTTAGAGGAGGAGGAGGCCCGTTGTGGAAAAGCGCTGCTAACCACGTCGTCACTGCCCATTTAGGATCAGGAGATGCCGACCTCTGGGTTGGTGGTTCAGAGGTCTGGAAAAGGCACTCTGCTCCTCCTAACTACAGCCACTGGAGGCCGGGAGGGGGCAGGAGCCGGAGGAAGCTCGTCAAGGTTTGACGTTTCCTCTTCTGCCGCTTCGTTGTTGCCAGTCCCTCGGGGGTCAGGTCCGGCTCCAACCATGATGTCGAAGGAAGAGGTGTACCAGGCCTGGCTGGACCATGGCAGCCAAGTCAGGATGGCTCTCGACCTAATTTTGGCTACGGGCCCGCAAATTAATCAGGGGCTAGAGCAGTTGAAGGAGGCCTGTGAGAAATATGAGGCCCCGGCTTGCCGCTTGTCGGGTAAAACTTTGAAATCTCTTGCTTCTTCCTAGAAATTCCTGTTGTATGCTTGTTGGCATGTTTATCGATCGTGATTGCAGGACACTCTTTTCCAGGCGATGGAATGATCATCGCCCGATGAGTGGCTGTAGGCGGAGGTCGAGGTCCTCCGCAAAGAGTTGGGGAGGGCTCGTGCCGACCTCCTTCTCGTGGAGCATGGTAGGAACGTGTCTCAGAATGATGCGCACCACTTCCGCCGTGAGGCGGCCCAGTCCCGCGAGGAGCACACCGTTGCCGTTGCGGACGCTGCCTGGGCCCAAGCCGAGAAAGCCGAGTTCATCACTGAACTCATGGTTGCAACACAGGCCATCGCGTATAAGTATTTTTGCTGCTCCTTTGCTCCCGTCGCCTTGATATTGAGGATGCTCTTCATTTTTTTGATTCAGAGCTCAATCAACAACTCCAGGCGAAGTCTTCGGAAGTGGCCACCCTTCTAAGAGCCAAGGAGGCTACCGACAAGGCTCGTGAGGTGGCCGAAAGCGTGGTCGGCCAACCCAGGGACGAGCTACTGGGCACCAAGGAGGCTGCCATCGTCGCCATGGAGGAGTCGCGGGAAACCTCTGAGGCCCTGATTGCTCAGCTTCATGCCGACCTGGAGAGGACCAAGGCTACCGCCGATGCAGCTGCGGTACAATGTGACGGTAAGTGTTCCTTAGCTTTTTCTTGTTCGGATTTTCTGGTCTCATCAGGCTTGTTCATTGGTGTTGCTGTATATGTGTGTCACGGGTTCAGTTATTTGAAGTAAGACATTATGCACGTCCTTCAGCAGCTATTCTTGGGCGTTGTTGAAGATGCAGTTTATTTGCGACATATGCAACACGTGCTGCTCCAGCTGCCAGGGATCATCAAGGGTGTGGTGCTCCGAGCCCTTGAAGATGGGAGTTCGCTGAGCTTTGCTCAGTCCAAGTCACACTACCCGGACACAAAGCTTGGAGTCATCACTGATGGCTTCGGGGCTGGAACGTTGAATGAGAGGGTCGAGGAGCTGGCAACAGGGGTGCAACCTTGGGCTCGGGAGCTCAGCTCGGCTTTTGACGCCGAAGGGTTCTTGCAAGAGCACTTTGGTCCGTTCCCTCCTTTGGATCGGCTGAACGACTTAAAGTAGATTCTTTGTATGACACTTGCTAGTGTTTAGTTCTGTTTCTTGTAAATAAACAACAGTCTGACCTTTGATTTGCTTACGTAAATTTTCTCGCATTTTGCATTCGATAGTTCCGTTGGGCATTGTTTGAGCGGCCGAGCAGGGTGCAGCTTGTAGGGTCGAGACTCAGGCTCAATGCAGTCGTTGAGCGGTCACCAACCCAGGTCGTCGCACATCAGCCGCGAGGAACGAAGTCAAACACGAGCGCATTTTATTTACTTACGCTCATCCGAGGGTCACCTGAGTGCTTCACTCAGGTCAGGAATGGATCTTGGGATGCAAGGCACAGAGCTTGAGAGCGAAAAGAGAAGTGAGAGGGTCGGACCACCACATTTTTCTATGTCACGCTGATTCGGTGGAACGTTCGAAGTTCAATCTTGTGCGAGTTTGGGGCTTATCTTTGTGACCTCGGGTGGCCCAACCTTCGGGTGAGAGGCTCGGAGCCTACGCCGCAGGGGTGCTGCGAACTTGTTACTGACCAAGGGTAAGGTAGCCCCCGGGCGGTGGGGCTCACTACACCACGGTTCACTATCAGCGACCTGTGATGGGTCGCTAAAAGCAGCGTTGGCGACAAGTATTTGTCGGTAAAGAGCTTTACTAACCCATAATGTTGGTCGGTATAAGTGGCGTCGGTAAAACCTTTATTGACATACGTCTTTTTACTGATCGATCATCAGTGGCCCTACTGGCACCTTTACCGACCCTTAGTTCGACGCTATTTTATACAGTTACCGACCAACAGTTGGTCGCTTACGTCTCATATGTTTTTAAACAAATATTATGTAATATTAATTCTTATTATTAATATTTAGCCACAATATTTCCAAATATAATTATTTTAATAGCTCATCCCCAGGGAAGTAAAAATATAATGCTGCATTCCAGGAATAGAATAATTTCGTCAACCATTAAAATAAATTCAAACTATTCTCAAATTATAACACTGTTTGAAGTACAAGTTACAAATTTACAATGCCTAACTCTAGCTTTTGTTTCAAACATTTTGAATCATGCAATGCCAAAAATTCGTAAAATGAATGCACTCAAGATGCTTGTCTTCATCGGCCAACACTTTAACTTGTTTGTCATAGCAATAAGAAACAATCAGGAAACATCTTTATCTGAAAAAAGTTCAACAGCAAATCAGAATGGGGATCACCAATATTGAACTGAGAAATTACTACTATTCAGTGTATGAGGTTCCCATGAATGAGAAGGACCTGAGTATACAACATCTAGACCAAGTTTGTTTCATTTTCAAAACACATAACACAGGTAGACATTTGATTCATCAACCTGACTGAGATGCCTCTTGTTAATGGTGGTCATTGTGATTCTCTGACTCAAAATGTTTTTACAGTATTTATTCACCTTAATTTTCATAACCAACATTAAAATCAAGTGTACATACCGGTTGAAACCATCAGTAGCTTATCTCCCTTCTACTGTCTTACATTCAGCTGCAAAGATTCATGCCTTAAGTTAGGTGGAGCACTTTGATAAAAAAAATTCCATCAAATAAATAAATTGTGAAGAATTATGAAGATCAACAAATTCTGAAGAAACTCACCCTTTGAAAAACAACAGTTCTGTAGGCAAACAAATGCACAGGAATAAAAAATTAGGTTCATCTCTATATATGACTAATATCAGTTTATTCCATCACATCGGAGAACATAGCATATGAGCCAGCAACTAAAAAATTGAATTGAACAAACACATAAAAAGCAGGAACAAATCACAGTGCCCTTACCTTTGGTCTCCAGGCACAAACAAACACAATTGCTTTTCTTTATTTTGTTCCACATAAGCTGCATTCAGTGAAGTTGTTGTAAGATAATGGTTAGTGAGCCAAATAATTATTTTTAATCATCATAATCAAGCTGGTGTAATCAGGCTGCAGATTAAGTAACATTCCCCGGTGAGCTCCTTCATCCGAAGAAGCTGTTGAAAAATGAAAGCCCCTGAATTCTGCACCAAGCCGCCGCGCCCAGGACGAGTCTTGCCAAATAATTATTTTTAATCATCATATTCAAGCTGGTGTAATCAGGCTGCAGATTCAGTAACATTCCCTGGTGAGCTCCTTCATCCGAAGAAGCTGTTGAAACATGAAAGCCCCCGAATTCTGCACCAAGCCGCCGCGCCCAGGACGAGTCTTGCACAGCATGAGCACGGTGGAGAAGCTTCATGACTAGACAGGAGTTCTGAAGAGATAGATCCTGGACGCCTAAACCTCCGTATTCCTTTGGCAGACAAGCTTTGCCCCAGTTCACTAGACATTGGGTGCCATGGACTGTCGTGTCTCCTGCCCATAAGAATGCACGGCGTCGAGAGTCCAAAGTTTCAAGGACACCGGCCGGAAGTTGGAGAGCACCCATGGCGTAAACAGGGAGGCTGTTGAGGACCGAATTCACCAGAACCAATCTGCCGTTGTGGTTGAGTAGACTCGTTCTCCACCCAAGAGATACTTGTTTGTACTTGCTATGAGAGGAGCAAAGGGCTCCAGGTTCAGCTTTTCATTGGAAAGAGGGAGCCCTAGGTATGTTTGTGGGAAAGAACCCTGGACACACCCTAGAGTGGCAACAATGAGGGCCGATTCGTCCAGATCAACATTCATCGGCACTAGTGTACTTTTCCCATATCCAAAACGGTGGCCCAAGAGAAGGAAGTCAACAGGTTTTCGAGCCCGGTCATGGCCCCACAGTCAGCTCTCGCCAATGATGATTGTGTCATCGGCATACTGCATGACAGTGCACGGCCTGTCATTGGCGATCGGGTGTCGGATCAGCTCATCATTAACCAGTAGTTGCTGTAGTAAGTCAGCCAGAAGAATGAAGAGGTATGGGGATAGGGGATCTCCTTGCCCCAGACCTTTGCGGCAGTTAATCCATCTACCCGGCACACCATTGAGGAGGATAGCAGACTTTGCTGTTTCCTGTAGGCTCTGGATCCAACTGCACCACTGTTCTGAAAAACCATGAGCACGAAGCACAGTTTGCAGGCTGCCCCAGTTTACACTGTCAAAAACTTTAGCAAAATCTAGCTTCAGGACTACTGTTGGGACTTTTCTTTTGTAGCAGCACTGGATCAGCTCGGTGGCATAGACAAAATTCTTTGAGATCGACCGTCCTCTGATGAAACCGGTCAGATCAAGGTCCACAAGCTTCGGAATCTGGAGTTGCAGCCGTGTGGTAAGAATCTTGCTGATGATCTTGACTGAACAGCTTTGGGGGGAAATCGGCCGGAAGGAACCAAGGGTAGAAGCCAGAGCTGTTTTTGACAGGAGGACCACATGAGCCCTGTTGGTGCACTCCAGATCAGCCGAGCCATTGTGGAAGGAGTGCAGGACGGCCATCACCGCTGGCATGACAAAGTGCCACGCTGATCTATAGAAACCTGGACCGAAACCTTCGGGGCCGGGAGCACTGCACTTAGGCCCCTTTTGGCAGAACTCCCAGCTCCTGATTCTCATGCAGAATCAGAGGAGCTCTGCCAAACGGAGTTTTTCGAGAGAAGTGATTCTTGTCTGATTTGTGAAATGATTCTCTGAAATGAACTAAGGGACTGGGAGCTAAAAAAAGTAGCTTCTCCTAATTCTGTGAAGTGATTCTATGTTCTTATTTTAAGAGTTTATACTAGAGAATCAAAGAGAATCATTTTTAGCCACAGAATTACTTCACAGGAGAATTAAGAGTGAATCCAAAGAATCAGAAGCTGAGAGCTCTGCCAAAGAGGCCCTTATTCATACTCTTGATCGCTACAAGGGCTTCTGTTTGTGTGAAAGGAGCAGTCTGCGGCTGAGGCTCAGCTTGTGGGAGCGACCTGTACAGTGTTGCAGCATCAAAAACCCATTGAGCAGTTGTGGTTTCTCCCAGCAAGCAGTGAAAATGTTCACTCAGAATTGTTTCCTTGTCAGAGTGGCTTGTGTAGCGGACCCCATCAATATCCAGAGCTTGGATCTGATTTTTTCGCATCCATTGCGAAGCGCGTGCATGGTGGTATTTCGTATTTTCATCACCTTCTTTGATGACTCAACATTTCCCACATTGCTTCCAGTAAACTGCTCTAGCTTCAAGCAGATGGGTGAGTTGCTGCCTGCATAGAGAACGTAGCATCGACTCACACGTCCACAAATGCCATTGCTCTTCTAGAAGATCGAGTAGCCGAATGATGAATTTGCAATTGTTGATGAGGAAGGGGTTGTGTTTGTTTTTCGCCCACTGCTTGGCAGTATGGCGAGTGTCCTTGAGATGAGCGACCAGCTCTCCGACGGCGCCACCTGCATTGATAGTATCCGAAAACCAGACCGGCTCAATGGTGAGAAGGAAAGAAGGGTCACGGAGCCAGGAATTCTCAAAATGGAAGCAGGAACTCTTAGGGGTGTTAGTGTTGATTGAGATGAGGAGACGTGTATGGTCGGAGGTGGCATCAGATAACGATGTAAGGGAGGTATTAGGAGCCAAGGAATTGAAAGCATTGTTGAAAAAAATGTGATCCAGGCGTGCCAAGGTCGAGTGCTCACGTTTCTTGGGCAAGTCTGTCTAGGGGAGGGAGTTCGAAGAGCGAGAGATCGTGAATTGTGTTGTTGAAAGCCGAGACAAGAGAGGTGTTGAAATTGTCGTTATTTTTCTCGTCGATGGAACGGATGAGATTAAAATCACCGGCGATAAGCCAAGGGCTGGTTACAGTAGAGGCGATGTCTTTAAATTCATCAAGGAAAGTGGGAGTGTGTTGATGGGCTGAAGGTGCATAGACATTTGTAAGAGTAAACGTGAGATCAGTGAACAAGGTAGAGAGGACAATGGAGACTGAGAAGCTTTGAATTGAGGTAGCAAACGGGGAGAAAAAAATCCGAGTTCCAGGCGGCCAGGACGCCGCCCCAAGTGTCATCAGCAGGCAAGACACAGGTGGCGCGTAAAGTGGTGGGAAGGAAGGATTTGAGCTTCACAGGAGTGACATCTCTGAGTTTTGTTTCCTGAAGGCAGACAATGGAGGGGTTGCCAGAGACAAGATCGTCACGGACAGCATCACATTTTTTTGTCCAGATGAAGACCTCTTACATTCCATGAAATAATAGAGATTTTTCGGCTAGAATCCATGGGAAACCGATGCAACTACCAGAAAGTTTACGACAAGATACATAGAGGTACATTGGATACAGACAGCAGCGGAAAGGAAGGAGAAAGAAGAACAGATGGGCACACTACGGCCGTGCCAAGGCCGGAGCGAAGCAGGAGCTATCATCCTGAGACCACAGGCACCCCGTCCAGACTGTTGACGGCGGCTGCGGAGAGACCCACCATGCCCGCAAGCGCACAGAGGTCAGCTGCAGAGAGCTTCCTCTTTGGCAGGATCCCACGGCTCTTCACTTGTTTCTTGAGGTCTTTGGAGCAGCCGGAGAGGTCATCTTTGAGCGCTTTAAGCCTGCAAGCTTTGGATGTCATGTCTTCAAAGTGCTCCAGTTATTTTTCCTTGAGGCGATCGCTGCTGCGTTTTGGAAGGGCAGCAGCTTTCTTGTGCTTAGCATTGCGGTCTGTCACCCATTTGGCACGGGCGCGAGATTTGCATGCTGAGAGCTCATGGGTGGGTTCGACGGGGTTTTGTAGCAGCTGTTCTGGCGGTGGTGAGTTTCGGGTCGGAGAGGAGGTGGGGGGGGGGGGGGGGGGGGGGGGGGGGGGGGGGGGGGGGGGGGGGGGGGGGGGGGGGGGGGGGGGGGGGGGGGGGGGGGGGGGGGGGGGGGGGGGGGGGGGGGGTTCATGGATGGAAGGTGCGGCAGTGGCGAAGGTGGAGGTGTAGATTATGATAGGAAAAGGTGGCAGCGGTGGTAGGATGACAGTGCGGGGTTGGTGAATAAGATCATACAAGAAAGAAAAAGGGTTTGGAGTGTAGGGGGCAACTTGAGTTTGGGTACGAGACGGGGGTTGGGGGTGACGGGCTTGTGGAGCGGTAGTGGGCGCGGAGGCTGGTGGTGGAGATGGTGGCGGTGGCAGCAGGTTTGATCGGTGGGGCGGGTAGCGCGGTGGTGCACCAAAAAATGGCCGGTAGTGATCCGGGCCATCCCGGGTGTCATCCATCGGTCGCTGGAGCAGGATCTGGATTGGGCAAATGAAACACAGGCCGCGGGCGACGTCCCGAACCCAGATGTCTCTCGACACATTGTCTGCATCTTCAACTTGCACTACCACAAGCAGGGAAGAGAAATCATACCCTGTCAGGCAGCGCCGGTCCACTCCCTGTAGCAGCCCAAAGCCTTGAACGGCTTGAGCTATCAGGTCTTCATACTAGTGAGATAGCGGGAAGTCCAGGATGGAGAGTGCAACAAGACAGCAGTCGAGCGAGGCGTAGCAGCGTCTTCTTGGCATTGGATTTCTACTCGCACGCCAGCATGCAGGAAAGGAGAACACGAGTCGGCTTCTGCTCTGTGCATGGAGGAACCAAAATGGAGAAGGGCCGAGCCGTGAGAGGAAGGGAGAATCTCAAAGGAGATATAGGGCACGACCGTCCACAACGCTTCCATGATAAACGAAGACGGTGAAAGGACTTTAGAAAGAGGGCGGTGGTCGGGTTAAGGACGCACCATGGCGCACTCACTCTCCCAGTGGCAGGGACAACGTCAGCGGCGGCAACGGATGGGCTCGTGACAGTACCAGATATGGTGGTCCGTCCGTCGTGAAGCAATGGAAACAGGTGGACGGGTGGATGTGGGGAGGAGGGGTGGTAGGTGGTTTGGTGGAGGGCAATGAAGGGTTCTAGAGGACCGCATCTCTATAAGAGAGGTGGGGGGGGGGGGGGGNGGGGGGGGGGGGGGGGGGGGGGGGCGAGAGGAGCAGGCATAGAGACCGCTGCAGGTTGAGAGGATAGCACATAGGGCAGAGGTAGAACAGGCGGCAAAGAGCTGTTGGCTAGCCACGTCTTCGACTTAAATTCCACGGCAGAGGGGTGTGAAGGCGCCGAAAGCTGACGCAAGTTGTTGACTTTTCGCCTCTGTTGCTTAGCGTGGAGGCCCACAGGGCAGGCGCGGGTCTCCGGAGCTTGGAAATCGAAATCTGGCCGATGGCGAATGGCGTATTCTGCCGCCTCCAAGGATGAATGGAAGAGGAAGGTGATCAGATCGAGCTTCTGCGATCCCTTTACGAGGATGATGTTGGCCACATTCTGGCTGGCCACGGTCATGTGGCCAACGCCAGTAGAAGGAACAGTGACCAAGAAACGCTCTGGAGGAGCAGTGAAGAAGTTGACCATGTTGGAGACGATGGTGGGAGTCAGCTTGGGAGGTGGCAAGGAGGGGCAAGTGATCTAGAGGTTGCCTGGGGAACGCGAGCATCAAAGGAGGAGACAACGAGGGAGTAGTAATCGAAGAGGATTTTGGATTGGAAAAAGGGAGCCCGATCTGGTGACGGAAACTAACCTTCGGAGCGACGAGGTGGAGCCGGCGAAGGGCCGAGACATCGGGTTGTCGCTGGGGTCGGAGGGGGTGTGGGTGGGTGCCGTGGGAGGTGGAGGGCGCGATGGTGCAGTGGGATCTGGTGGCCGGAGGTGGGGGATGGGTGCCGCGTGGGGGAGAGGAGCACCCCCGATGTGCACCATCTAATCTGGCTCAACTCCCCGCCACCTATTGTGGAAGTATTTACCAGTTTTGTAATTGTATATGCATTATTCGCTGTCTAAATCGATTTTCTATATGCCTAGATGGCTGGAAAAACCGGTGGGTCAAGTGTAAAAGAAGAATGAGAATATGGGTGGTGAATGGAACCACACATCTGGAATATAGAATGGAGATGCTAAGGAAAAAAGGTGAATTCTCTGCCCTATTGGCACACCGGTGTAAGGATCAAGGACACCGAGAAAGGAGGGTTGAATCGGTGGACTTATAGTACTACGTTCGCTACGAACTAAAACTATAAGACTCGATCGCAACGGAAGCAAACCTAAACAATTCTAGTAGGCTAATATCCCTAACAATGCTAGTGATAAGGAAATAATAACAAGCAAGCACTAGCATAATAGCCACCAAGAGGAATCAAAGAACAACCAATCACACTACTTAAATGGTAAGTAAATGCGGTAAGTAAAGAGAGTGAGATAGAGAATGCTCAGTGAGTTTTTCTCGAGGTCTCAGAAGGTAGGCACCTTCCCCTAATTCTCGTTGGACCACTCCCGTCAGAGTCCCAATCCTTCTCGTCGTTTCCGAAACGATGCTCACAAGGTTACGCTTCACTCTCGGAGTGAAGTCACCGGCGGCCCGGCTGTCGCACACAATAGTCAAGCGCTAGAGCAAGCCTCTAAGGCTCGGGCGCTCCCTCTTGGTGTCCGTTTCAAGAGAGAGACCCAAAACCGCGTACAAACTTGGCGATGACTTACACAATCTCCTCGAAAGCTCGATCACCGACTCCTAGCCGGTCTAGGCTGCCCACACCAAAAGTAAGAGGCAAAGATCACTCCTCTTAAGCCCTATAAGCTCTAGAAGTGTATGAATACTCCCTATCACTCTCCTACTAGCACCAAAGATCTTCAATCTTGCAATGTGCTCTCTTGGTGGTATCCTTTGGCCTCTCACAACTTGGCTTTAGCAATTCTGATCAAGGGCACAATAGAAAACGTCTCTCTCCACGGTTTAAATAGGCTCCAAGCCCAGAAACAACCATTGAGACGTGATGTCATAAAGCTGACTACTTTATGCAATCACCGGGCTGTCCGGTAACCCTTCTTCCTCCTCGGCCAAGGAAATACCCTCTCTAAAATCCATTCCATAGGACAACGGACTGTTCGGTGCATAACTGTCCGGTGACTTTCACTTTTGCATCCCCAGAGACATCTTCTCTGGACTTCAGCTTTTGGCTAACCGGATTGTCCGGTCATTGCACCGATGAACTGTTCGGTGACTACTCCATCTCGACTTCAGAGAGCACCTCTCTCTAGATTGGCTCCTCCAAGGCTCACCAGACTGTCCGGTGACTGAATCTTCAGCTGGTCTTGAGCTCCGGTCTTCAACTTCACTTTCTCTACCATCTTTAGTGCTTTCTGAGGAGCGAAGGAGCATTCACACCCTCTAATAGTTGTATGACAGGAGACAAATGACCTTACCCTTCTTAATAGTACCGGCGTTGCTATGAACTCTCAAGCTAGTCCATAGCCTTGGTCCTTCAACCCCTGGCAACTCCTCTTCTAGGGTTTGTTCTTGTCATCCACAGAGGAAGCCCACCATATTGAAGTAGAATTAGCGGGGTGGTGCCTACAACAGAACGGTTACCTATGGTTGTTCATTCAATCACCAAAATTTATTCATACCTTTTGCGGGATTTTAAAGGTCATGAAGCTAACAATGTCCTCCTTTTTGGTGATTGATGACAACCATTGTACTCACAAACAACTCAAACGAGATGAAAGAAGATAGAGAATAAAAGCATCTCGAAAGAACAATTACCCCCTTACCTTGATGACTACTCAGAAAAATTTTGCAATAATTCCCTTCCTTTGTCATGGGTAGGAAGCGTCGCTCTCCTCCTGTTCTCCCCCTATTTGGTAGCTTTCTCTCCCCCTTTGTCATCTAATCATCCAAAAAGATGGCACCGAAGAAGTATATAGAGAGGGAGAACACTGGTTTGACAAAGAATAGTGCACGTTAGAGAATGAGACGGGAGCGCACATGCACAAAGGAACATGCAAAACAGATAAAGCATTAGGAGCCATACACAATGAAATCACTAGTTTAGACAACCAAAATGAGCTAAAAGAATCAAAAGAAATACAAGCTCTTCAAAATGTCACGAAGAGCCAAAAAATCTGGCAAGTAAGATCCAAAAGCCCTAACTACCCATCCACGGCCTCCCTCTAGACAGCTAGCCACTAAAAAGGTAATACACCACAAGCCTCTCACCCAAGCTCCTACAATAAATCCTACACGGCTGAAGAGCTGGGTTCAGTGACGGTCGGTAGCTACTCCTCTGAAGTTGGCTCGGCTGCTGCTGCTGACACATCTCCTTCAGGTTGCTCAGAATCATCAAAAACGCTCAAACTGGAGGAAGACGTCGGGGCGGGCTCCTGGCCATCAACTGAAGCTGGCTGATCTAAGCTGGCAAGGGCCTAAGCTGCCTCTTCTGCTGAATATCCAGCCTCGATCAGGTTAGCTACATCTTACGCTCTGGGCTGCTTGGCTGTGGAGGTAGAAGGCTCTGGCTGTTAAGACTCAGGCGGCGGCTCAATTGTCACTGACTCGACTGCGGTAGACTCAAAAAATAGAACTCTGAGTGCCAACGGAGAACTACCAACAGCCGTCGCTGACTCAAATGTCAGAACTAAAACTCTAGGCTCAGCTGATGCAAACAGTGCTGACATAGAGTACGAGGAAACTGAGGAAAACTAAGATGTGGTAATAGGTACACTAACTCCACCAGTAGTCGAAGAAGTGCTGGCTGCCCCAAATGGTACAAACGATGAAAGTGGGGCTAAGAGCAGAGTTATAAAAGTGTGTTGCTGCTGCTGACTCTGAAGATTGGCTGTAAAAGCTGAAATTGACGAATACTGCAGCTGAGGAGCTGTTGGCTAAATCTGTACTGGCAAGGGACCCTGTAGTGTAGTCGTCGAGAACGCAGGCAATGGTGGCATACCGATCCCCTGGAGATATCATGCAATAGCTCCAAACCCAGCAGACATATAAGATATAGCCACTGCCATCTCCACCTGAGAGCGCTACGACCTCTCATAAAACTCTCTGTCCTGCCGTCTCCACTCCTCAGCAAGCTCTCTCTCCATCTGAAACCGCTTCTCAATCTAGAGGCGCACGAGTCAGATCCTCTCCTCGAACTCGGCCCTCTCTCGACGAATGCGCTCATCCTGCTCCTCTCGGTATCTCCTCTGCTCCGCCTGCTCTCCTGAATAGCGTCTAACCTAGCAGCAAGAGCAGGGTCAAGTGTAGCATGAGAGGTCGAAGTCTCGGCCGGACCTACAGCCTCAGTGCTCCTAGCTTCTGGCTGTGCTCCCTCCGAAGCCTTAGTCTCTAGCTCAATATCATCAAGGGCTGTGGTATCCTCTCCTCTAGGGGTACTCTGAGAAGCCGATACGCAAAGAACCCTGAAGTCAGATGCCTCAGCTGGACTAAAGGTGGTGGTGATCTCTAGCAAAGCTGTATACTCCTCTTCAGTTATAACTCTGGCTCTCCTCAGCAACAGAGATATGTAAGGGGCAAAAGGTAACTAATGAGCTCCAATCCCCCTCATATATAACATCCTCCATTTGTGCTAGCAGCAAATCTGTCAGATCAAAAACCTCATGCCTCAGCAAGTAGTAGAGCAACCACTGATGTAGAATAATAACATGCTCTCTGTAGCCAGCTCTCGATGCTATCGACTCGCCCAGCAACCCTCTCAAAACTCCTGCCTCGTGTGTCAACCTCAGAGGGTGCCTAGAGTAATGCTCCCCATGTGGTGGTGGGTACACAATACTTAGTCTCTCATCGCTCGGCTCCATCCCTCCAAATAGGCGATATGGTGGCAAGAAATCCGGATGAGCCCGACCGTTGATCTGTGTTTCAGAAGATACAAACTCCAAAGCAGCAATAACATCAGATCTCTCAAACCGATGTGGCTCCCCTCAATACATGAACCAGAGATAAGACCTATCAGGGGAGATCCACAGTGAGGCATAGAACTTCAGCACAACCTCCTCACTAAACCTCAACGACTGGATGACTAACTCTGTCAAACCTGAAAGATATGCAATATGCTCCTCCATATCAACCACAGCTCCTCTGCTCAGTGCCTCCAAAAAATAGTGGCGGTGTGCAAAAAAAACTGAGCTCTTGCCCTTAGTGGCAAGCTGTCTCCTATAGGCCTCATAGATCCTCCGCTGGAGAATTGTCCAGAACTGACCAGCATCCGCATGTCTACCAGCGGAGACCCAAGCGGTGAAATCAACTCTCCTCTAGGCCTTGATGGCCAGGCCCTTCAGCTTAAACAGATCTACCTCAACCTCAGCAATCCTGCCCATGGCCCGGCGAGCTCTCTCGTCTCTAGATGTGCAAACCTCGCAGACCCCAGACCTCAGGTGAGGGCACCTCTATGTCCTCTGCTGTGAACTCTATTGGGCTGCCTCTCTCTCCGCGGTTCTCGACTACTTGCTGGCAGGAGCTCTCCGCGACTGCACCTCTACTACTAGAGGAGTAGTCGCCACTCTCTGATGGGTCAACCTCCTCAATTCCCCCTGGGACTCAGAACCTCCAATCCTCAAAGCACCAGGCCTCCTGTGTGGAGGAACATCAACATCTGCAGCAGCTAGGGCTTTGTCTCACTCAGGGTCACCTGTCCTCTACTTTTTCATCTTCTTCTCAGGCTCAACTACCTTGCCCTTCCCCTTCTCCTCTGAACTTGGTCTCTGCTTGCCCATCCTGACAACTATCTCAAGAACAACTGACACTGAAGCCCAACTGACCAACTGTCACTGCAAGATAGGATTAAGAGCTTGCCTCTTAACCCGTCCAAGAAATATCTGGACTGACTGAGACCTCTAAAATGCCGCTGACTCTATCCTATCCTGACCCACTATCTAACTGTTACTGCACCACATAGGAATAAAATATAGGTTGTAAACATAAAAGGTGAGCGATTCATTATAAAATCCTAGAGGTGGAATCAAGGACTTATCACCAATCAAATAAAGCAAATAAGCACAACGGTAATATCAACAAACTAATGTCACAATTCATATAATAGCAACACATCCAAATTGTGACACTAGCGACAGGAGACTCAATGCTATACTAAAATATGCAAGTGATGACATCAATATGGAACTAAGTACAGGAATTTTTCAACTAATCACATAAATTGGCAATAAAAGGTGAGACCTTTATGCAATTTTATCAATTTTCAGAATTAATTAACAAACAAGACATACGGGGCATTTTTGATGAATAGGAATGATAGAATGCAATACCCCAGGAGAGAGGCGCCGGAAATTGCCAAAAACCAAGCCGAAAACACGTCCGATTGCCCGAAGATCAAAAATCCTATGAGGGTTTTACTATGAGAGCTAGGACAAAGGTGTATGAGGGCAGGGACGGCGCGAGCAAGCAGCGACGAGGTCGAGGCAGCAGAACAACGAAGGGCAGTGGTGGCGCACGTGAGACACAGCGAGTAGGCGGCGGCGCGGCACGAGACGGGGTGGCGCTTGGACCGGTGGAGCAAGCCAGAGCCAGCGGAGGCGGTGCAGAGCTGTGGTGCGTCGGGCAGGATCAGCGGTGGCCAGGCGGCTCTTGGATGGCGGAGGTGGGCACGGCGGCTACAATCGGCGGTGGGGCTTCGGCTCGAGGTGACTCACACGCGGTTCGGAATGATTGAAGAGGAAACCCACGTGCGGATACATGAATATAGATCAATGGCCAGGATTAAAAGAAATCAAATGAACGGCCGAGATCTTTGCCGAAGACCCCAATCACTGGACTGTCCGATCCTCAAGAATTGTCCGGTGATTATAAAAGTCCGGACTGTCGGGTGTCTAGAGAATTTTGATTCCAGAGAAGCAACCGCTTCATCTTCCAATCACTCGACTGTCCGGTGAACCCGACAAAATGTCCGATGACTGTCTGAATCTGCAGGTCACTCGGTTCAAAAGATACAATCATCGGACTATCCGGTAAACGCGCTGGACTGTCCGGTGACCTCAAGGAATTCTTTCTAGACTTCTTGTCCTCACCAAAGAACAAAATAAACACCACACTGGTCTAGAAAGAGAACTCTCAAACACTCATTTGCAAATAGATAACTCACGAAGAGTTTAGCATTTTTGCAAATCATAATTAAGATCGAGCGATGAAAAGCAAAGTGAGAAGGAGGCTCCAAAAAGGAAATGTATGAACCCTTAGTTCACGATCCACGTAAATGGATGTTAGAGACCGTTAAGCATAGGGTTCAATGGGCATGAAGCTTAACAATTGCTTTGGTTACTCTCTGTAGAGTATGTGAATCTATTTGGACAATGTAGTCACTTTCTCCATAAAGTAACACACCTCCTCCGTGGTTCTTATATGCAATGCATGCAAACAAGCTAGTCTAATGCAAGAGAATTTAAAGCATGACTTGTAGATGCAAGCAAATTAAAGACATTACATAAAGAAACCTATTCGGTGCCAAGTTTGACCCATCTCAAGCTTATTCACCATATGCCCGCCGCTTTGCCTTGAGATAGCTAAACCACCTTCTCAAGCTCTTCTCTCATGCATATGGATATTTCAAGGTGGTTAGGCATCGATCTAATTTTTTGCTCTTTTCTTTTATCTTTTTACACATGATGCATGATAGTGCAAACATCTAGTCTATGAAGGAGTCCTAACTACCATGCATTGCAAGAAGAGAAATCTACTCTACTATGTACAAGAATAACATCCTTGAAGAGTAGATTGGCGTTGAAGCTCGATCGACATGTGGTGGACTTCAAGAATCTTCAATTCGCTTCACGGTCCGCCACCTAGGCCCCCTCACTTCTTCTTAGGAACCCAAGAGAGTTCGGGCTTCCTCTCTCGGTCCACGATCACCTTAGGGACCCATATCTTCTTCATTGTCCTCTTGTCATTTGGCTGTAACATCATAGGCCCGAAATACGGCTCCAGACCTGCTCGCACGCCGTGCGGGTCCCACCTCGCAGAATAACTGTTTACGCTTTCATCCTCACTTCACGTAAAAGGATTAACCTGAGTTATTACTACATTCCAGACCAGGTATTTAAATTGGTCATCATTCTCTCAAATTTCCAAGGTGGTACTAAACACCTTATTGGGCTGGGTCGGATGTCACACCCTCTCCCCTTTATGACTCGACGTCCTCATTGAGCAGCTGACCAATTTACCCCGAGGGGACATATGCACAAGATCGCCTCTCTTGGCCACGTTCGTACGTTCAGTGCCGGCATACGTGCCATGCCGTGGCCACACTGGGCTCACACGCCATGCACACCATACCCGCGCCCCTGGCATGTACACACCCGTGAACCGTGAGAGTCAGCACTGATACCATTCTGTAACATCTCAGGCCCGGAATATGGCTCCAGACCCGCTCGCACAGCATGCATGATGTGGACATCATATCCTCTGATGAGGACGTCAATGGAAATATTCACACATGGAGAATTCGGACTGCAAAACAGTACAAACTTGCATCAAAAGCCACAACTTCATATGGAATCCAATTTGAGTGTTTAAGTACATTCTGGAAAGCTCATCAAGTCTACTTTCAAATGGATCTAGCTTCACCTTCATATCACATCTGAATCAGCAGCAATTATCGTTCCAATATAGAAGGTGCTGCATCACCCCAACTTGGGCTAATGGCCCGTATATCAAGTTGAGCCCATTAGGGGCGCGTCCTAGGGTTTGAGGACGACCCCAACACCCCCTGGTCGTCCTCCACCCTATTTAAAGGTCCCAGCCGCCACCAAAAAGACTTGGGTTTTCTTTTGTTATAATTTAGCTCTTATGTAAACTTTCTGATCTTCAGTTGTGTCCAACGACCACCTGTTAGACAGCTTTGAGAACCCCATATTGTGAGAGATTTCTGGTTTGTCACATCTTGTTCTTGCTTGTTCTTCGATTGCTTGCAGGAATTGATCTTCGTGATCAGGTTGATCTTGCTGTCCAGCATGGTCAATAACCATTCAGAGTTGGGTCTGCGATTGCTAAGACGCACACGACCTGTTCGTTTGTAGTCAGATCGTGAGGGTCGACTCCACCAAATCGATAGTTATCACCTCATCGAAAGATCGGGCACCTCAAGTCCTATCAATGCAGGTCCCACCTCGCAGAATAACTGCTTACACTTTCATCCTCGCTTCGCGTAAAAGGGTTAACCCGAGTTATTACTACATTCCAGACCAGGTATTTAAATTGGTCATAATTCTCTCAAATTTCCAAGGTGTTACTAAAACCCTTATTGGGCTGGGCCGGATGTCACATTTGGCGGTTCGAGCGGCTTGGCCTTCACTTTTCCATCCATATCTCTGAAAAGCTTGTAGTGCACATCCTCATGGAAAAGGTTAGCATTAGGCTTAATCTTAGGCTCGCTCACTTTGGGACAATCTTTGGAGCGGTGACCATCAAGGAAACACTTCTCACAATAGTAGTCATCCGCCATGAGCAGGACTATCCATTCGTGTATCTCATCTTGGTTGCCAATGATGTTGATATAGGAAGGATACGATCCTAAGCCCATGTGATTGTGATTGTTGATGAGGTTCTTGCTTAGGATTTCCTATTGAATTTGCCTTCCTCTAGTAAGCCGCTCAAATGCATCCATCACAGCCTCTCTCTCCTCCTTGAGCTTCATATATTTTTTTCAAAATAGATGGCTCAAGAGTAGTACTCTCCTCGGAAAAGGTTAGATTGCAAGAAGTAGAAGCTTCATTTAAATGATTAGGAGAGTTAAAAAGAGATTCAAGATCAAGAGCTTCATGGGAGCGCACCAATGCCTTATGCTTCCCACTTAGCTCAACGTGCTTGGCTTTGAGATCTTCCTAGGACGCACGTAGAATACCATGAGAATGCTTAAGAGCACTAAGCTCCCTCTCAAGCTCTCAAACTCGGAATACCGCCGCTTCATACTCCTTGGTCACCACCTCGATCTTCTTGGTCTTTTTGACGATGGTCTTATTGGCTTTCTCAAGGAAGAGGATAAGATCATTGTAGCTCGGTTCATCTTCTTCATCATCATAGCTCTCTTTTTCTTCCTCAAGATCATCATCCTCATCAATGAAGCCCTCACAACTTCAGCCCATCAAGCATAGTGGAGGTGGTGGCAGCTCATTTGTGGAGCTTGTCATGGCAATACCCGCAAGTTCTTCTTCACAAGAAGATGAAGAGTCCGAATCATCATCGATGAGCCACTCACCAACAATATAAGCTTTGTGCAGAGACTTCTTCTTCTCCTTGCTCTTGCTCTCCTTCCTAACATAGAACTTCTTCTTGAATTTTATCTTTGTCTTGCGATCTTCATCATCATTCTCACTAGATGTTTCCTCTTGGAAGATGAAGGTTTTTTCTTACAAAATAGCTTCTTCATCAAGAGCGCAAGGTCCTCATTATCACTCTTTTCATCCTCATCTTTCTTCACCTTCTTCTTCTTTTTGTTCTTGCCATTGAGAGATTCTTGATCAACTTGAAACGTAAAATTCTTGAGCAATTGAGAGTCGATGAAGCTGCCCAACATGTATCCCTCATAGGCCATGAGCTTGTCGAGCATAACATCAACGGTGAGAGTAGCCAAGTTGGCTTGAAAGAGACACATGATGTTGGAGCTGTCGCTTGGTTGCAACATCATAAAATCTTCCTGTCACACCCAGTTTTAATGACTAAAATCGAATGACCCTTTATGTGTGCCCAGGAACAAGTTTCACACATAAAGTGACTTCATTAATGGTAAATAGAACAATGTCTCGAATAACTAAGCTATTACAAAAATAGACTAAGAGTCTTATTGAATTACAAACCAAAACAGCGGAAATGAAACGAAAGCGTCTTGGGCTCCACAGGCAATTGACCGAATAGCTCGCCTAGACGTCGGCTCCAGAGTCTTCAATGTTCTCCCAATGTTCTCCCTCTACTGAGCAGCAATTATAAAGGCAAGGTTGAGTACGGGATGTACTCAGCAAGTGTGGGAACTATATGACATGTGGAAAATATCAAAGAACATGCAATATAGGGTTTAATTGCATAAAAGCACACATTTGAGACACACATTTTCTATTAAGCACCTATTTACTAAGTGAAAGATATCGCACCTATAAACAGTAGTATAAGTAACAGAACCAAATCACAGTCTCCCACTGTGATTCACCAAACCAAACCAATACCAATACCAATTCTCGCTAATCATGTGAGGGTCCATGCAATGCTCGTGATCGTGAGCACGGCTGTCATGACAGTTTTACACTCTGCAAAGGTTGTACAATTTTTCCCACGAGTAGTGATTTCATCCTCTGTTGCCAGGTGACTAAAAAGAATCTCCATTATGCATATGCCGTCGCACTCGCACACTTCCTTTGGTGTGAGGGCCAAGAGATCACTACAAGGCTTTTCCATGACTTCCGCCAGTTTGTCCGTGCCCACTAAGGTTTCACCCGTCGGGCACTAACCGAAAACCCGAGAGGCCCCCTCTTGTGCCGAATAGTTCCCGGGAGTAACACTCCCTTCCCCACACATCTCTCTCCAGGCGGATTCAGGCGTAACCAGCTTTCCCCGCTCCACCGTTTGGCATGCACAGAGCTAGTTTTCATCACTTACTACGACAGGCCGCGCCCATTCTTGGCATCGTGGCTGTACGGGAACACATGGGTGGTCGCTCCACGAATCGATCCTTAGATTTGGGGAGATAACTTACCAAGGAACAGTGGCAGTAACCCTGTACACAGTTCTACACCAACCATATCGCCCAAATCATCACTATCCAAGTTACTATTAATCTCCCATTAATCCTGGTGAAGCATGTATAATGATCCATTTAAATACACCAAACCCGACAGTAGCAATCTAAGCATGTGATCTATCCAACAATAAAGTAAACTAAGGCGACAAGGCATAATGTGAAAATTAGGGTATTACTATTAATAGGTACGCAGTCAATTTGACACAAGCATGCAATCTACAAGATAGATGTTCTGAAGATAGGCACAAGATGGTCAAGGACACTTGCCTTGCTGCTCTTGAGAGTAAAAGTCGACGGTCTCGAACTCCTGCTGTTGGAAGTCTTCGACGAACTGCAGCTCCGGGACGAAGTCGCCTATCGCACGAGAACACAAACAATCAATCAAATGCAACAAAACAGAACAAGATCAGTATGATGATGTCATGAATGCATAGATTATTTCGATACGATCGTTTTGGTATATTATTTGCTGAAATTGGAGTTACAGTGCAAACGTTATAGCATTTATAAGGTTCAGGGACTACTTTGTAATTAATAATTAATTATTGGGGACCTATCTGTAACTTACAAAATTATTTGAGGACTAAAATGTAATTTCAAGAAAGTTCAGGGGTTTAAATGTAAAATTGTCATTAGGCAGGGACTAGTTTATAATTAAAATTAAGCATATGGGCTTTTCGGCAAAATTGTCATATTTAACTAATAATTAATTAACAGTTAATCATCATTATTATATAATTATTAGATTTTTATTTCAGATAATAATATAATTAAGTATTTTATTATTTGTAATTATTGGATTAATCTGGGGTTTATTAAGCAATTAAATCCGGGCCATTGATTTCGAATTGGGCGGTTGAGATAATTCGGCCTATGTGACTTCATCTCGGCTCTTGGTTTTGAATTCAATGGCCGCGGGAATCGGGACGACGTGGCGCGTTGTCGTCCCTCGGATCTTGATCGGGCTGTTGCGGTTTAATTAGGCGGAGGCGGGGCTCTGGTTTTAATCTTGGCCGTTCGACCGAGATCCGACAGCTGAGAGTGGCCGTGCCCGGGGTGAGCGGCCTGGCCGACCGGCCGGCCAGCGGTGCCATTGCCGCCATCTTCGGCGAGCTCGCTCGAGCTCGTCGGGCACCATTCTCGGTGCGGCTGGGCTCGACGTGACGCGGGAACCGAGGGGCTCACCTTGGTGGGGTCGGGGGAGGTCGTCGGCGACCGAAGAAGGCTCCTCGACGGCGACGGCTTGCGGTGGTGCTTCGGCGGCGTCGAGAAGCTCCGTGGAAGGTCGAAGCTCGACGAGATCTCGTGCTGCGGCGGCGGTGGCGTGCGGTGAGGCCCGACACGAGGTTCTCATGGCCGAGAGGGGCTCCGGGGGGCGCGCTCGCGGTGAGGGATTGAGGCGGCTCGGGGTGAGGGGTGAGGGCCGAGGGGGGGTCTTTTATAGGGGGAGAGGGCCGGCGAGGTCGCGGGTTAGTTGGGGGACGCGGCCGACGCGTCGGCTGACGGTTGCGGGCGGCCGTTGCACCGGAGCTCCGAGATGGAGGCGGGGAGGGCGGCTGGAGGTGGTGGCGGCTGAGGGTTGGGGGTGAAGGGGCGGGGCCCGCGTAGCAGAGAGAGAGAGGAGGGTGAGGTGGGGCGGCTGAGCCTTGGGCCGCGCTGGGGAGAGTGGGCCGGCGGGGAGGGAGAGGGGGAAGGGGAGAGGCCCAGCGGGGGTTTGGGGTTTCCCTTCTTTTTTTCTTTCTTTTATTTTCTTCATTTCTTTCCTTCTATTTCTTTTAATTCTTTTCTTTATTTTCAAAAATTCTTGATTAATTATTTATTCACTCAATAATTATTTAAATGATATGCAATGACATGAAATGAGATGTATGCAACCTTAGTATTTTATTTGAAAGAAAAATTTTCATTCTAATCTAAATTGTGAAATGCATTTAAATTTTTGAAATTTTACTATTTGAAAATGTGGGATTTTTAGGTCGTTACACTTCCTCATAATCTCCACATCATCGATTTTGTCCTTGAGGCCCAAAGTGTTGATCTCTTCCATCACTACATGCAAGCGATATCATTAGCTTTTTTATGAGGTAGCATGGTGATGGAATCATATTTGTTCTTAAGAACATAGTAATGCTCTTCCTTGGCCTCAGAGGAGCTCTCATGGATGTTTTGCAATTGAATCCATATCTCATGCGCCGTAGATGATGCATTAATTTTAGAAAATACATTTTTAGAAATGCATTCAAACATAGCATTCTTGGCCTTAGTATTGAATTTAATGAAAATAGGATCAAGTCTCTCATTTTCATTCGTATTATTCTTAGTAACTTGTCACGCTTTCCCATCGATCGACTCTAGGTAGGTTTGCATGCGAGCCTTCCAATACGAGTAATCAACCACATCGAATATGGGCGGAGTCTCCATCTCATTTGGCATCCTTACTCAAGTGGTGAAGACCGAAAATGAGCACTTGGCTCTGATAACACTTGTAAGGATCAAGGACATTGAGGAGGTTGAATCGGTGTATTTATAGTACCACTTTCGCTACGAACTAAAACTATAAGACTCGATTGCAATGGAAGCAAACCTAAATAATTCTAGTAGGCCAAGACCCCTAACAATACTAGTGATAAGGAAATAACAACAAGCAAGCACTAGCACAATAGCCACCAAGAGGAATCAAAGAACAATCTATCACTCTACTCAAATGGTAAGTAAATGCAGTAAGTAAAGAGAGTGAGATAGAGAATGCTCAGTGATTTTCTTCAAGGTCTCGGAAGGTAGGCGCCTTCCCCTAATCCTCGTTGGACCACTCCCGTTGGAGTCCCGATCTCTCATGTCGTTTCTGAAATGATGTTCACAAGGGTACGCTTCACTTCCGGAGTGCAGTCACCGGCGGCCCGACTGTCGCACACAATATCCAAGCGCTAGGGCAAGCCTCCAAGGCTCGGATGCTCCCTCTTGGTGTCTCTTTTGAGCGGGGGACCCAAAACCGCATACAAACTTGACGATGACTTCCACAATCTCTTCGAAAGCTCGATCACCGACTCCTAGCCAGTCTAGGCTGCCCATACCAAGATTAATAGGCAAAGATCACTCCTCTCAAGCCCTACAAGCTCTAGAAGTGTGTGAATGCTCTATATCACTCTTTTACTAGCACCAAAGATCTCCAATCTTGCAATGTGCTCACTTGGTGGTGTTCCTTGGTCTCTCATAACTTGGCTCCAGCAATTTTGATCAAGGACACACTAAAAAACGTCTCCTCCACGGTTTAAATAGGCTCCAAGCCCAGAAACAACCATTGAGACGTGATGTCATAAAGCTGACTGCTTTATGCAATCACTGGACTGTCCGGTGACTGGACCATCGGACTGTCCGGTAACCGTTTTTCCTCCTCGGCTAGAGAAACACCCTCTCTAAAATCCATTCCATAGGACAACGAACTGTCCGGTGCATACCTTCACCAAACTATCTTGTGATTTTCACTTTTGGATCCCCAAGGACATCTTCTCTGGACTTCAGCTTCTGGCTAACCAGATTGTCCCGTCATTGCACCGACAGACTATCTGGTGATTACTCCATCTCGACTCCAGAGAGCACCTCTCACCGGACTCTGTTGACTGAATCTTCAGCTAGTCTTGAGCTCCGGTCTTCGACTTCGCTTCCTCTGCCATCTTTAATGCTTTTTGAGGATCTAAGAAGCATTCACACCCTCTAAAACTTGTATGACAAGAGACAAATGACATTACCCCTCTTAATCGTACCGGCATTCCTATGGACTCTCTAGCTAGTCCTTAGGCTTGGTCCTCCAACGTCCGACAACTCCTCTTCTAGGGTTCGCCCTTGTCATCCACTGAGAAAGCTCACCGTATTGAAGTAAAATTAGTGGGGTAGTACCTACAACACAACCGTTACCTATGGTTGTTCATTCAATCACCAAAATCCATTCATACCTTTTACGGGACTACAAAGGTCATGAAGCTAACAACCGGTGTGTAATATTTGCCGTATATTATGTATCAAATTGTGTTTCTCATTATATAGGTATACAAACCTCTTAAGACTATTATACCATTTTCGCTCGGTACCTTGGTATGTGATTCTCTTGTGCAGAATTAACGTTTCTTAAATAATTACATCTTTTCTTCTTTTTTTGACTAGATTATGGGGCGTGATCTGCCTTTGGAGTCAAAGCATCACTTGCGAATAGACTAATTGACAAAGTATAGTCCTATGCTCATTGTACCAAGTGTCGTTTAAAAACTAAAATGTATGCTCTATATTCATGTAAACAGAGTAATGCTAAATTTATAAGATTAGGGTATCAGTGTCTCCTTGCTCCTATGTTTTTACTTTTTTTTGTTTGATCTCCTCCTTTATTCTGTGGATATAATACAGCTTGGGCAAAAAGAAGACACATGATGATTTTGATTTGAGAGGAAAGTGAATGTTTTGCATGGAAGGTATTGTTATAGTTCCAGTATTGAACTTCATTGATGTTTTCATTATTTAATCATTTATCAATGATACATTCGTCTCCTTCCGGCTAACAGGTGAACACTATACTGTTGGGCAGGGAGAGATTTTCACATCATCATTTGCCACTGTTGCTTACCTGCCAGCCATTGTTTCCTCACGGCAAATAAGGTCGTCTGATCTTTCATAAAAGAAAGAGGACATGTTACTGCATTGGTTTTGCATGCCTGTATGTAAGGAGTATGCCCAAGGCTGACATTATTTTGGGTGGTTTAGGTTTATGTCATTGGAGGAAGGGATTCCGAAGGAGCTGGAGCTGGTTGTATTTCGGTTCTTCGGCAGACCAGAAACTAACAAAGAAATTGACATGTCTTTAGTCATCTGCCGCCATTCACTTATAGCATTACTTGTTTCTTTCCACCATTCACTTATGCTCATCCGAGGGTGAACTACTACAAAAAGGGTTTGCATGCTGATCTAAAGAGGTTTTTGCAGATGGTTTTCGATTCTGCTGGCATTAATAAGCCTGTAGAAATGGTGTATTTGTACATGCATTTACATGAACCACCTGCACAAAAATCTTTGTGCAGGCAGAGATTTTTGTGTAGGTGGACCTCTTAAAATAGCCGCCTACAGAAACCCGGCTTAGTGCAGGCAGTATTACTAAGTGGTCCGCCTGCATAGATCAATTATCAAAAATAAAAAAATAGGTCTGCTAAGTGGTCCGCCTGCATAGATCAATTCTCAAAAAAAAAAGGTATGTGGACCGTAGCCCGCCATGCACACTCAAAAATCAAAATATCAAGGGAATGACGAGAAAACCCCACTAACAATACATAACACAAATCCAAACAACCTCATTAACAAGTCAAATACGCAATAACCAACGACCCTTGCTGCCTCCGGCCACACCATCACCACGACGACACCTGCCAGCCCCAGCCCCAGCCCCAGCACCGTACATTCTCCTGCCCCAGCTCGAGATCAATAGGAGGAAGAGGAACAAGAAGCAGAGAAGATTGAGCACGGGGATCTGGATGTTCCTTGACTCCCGATGGAGGAGAGGTATCTGGATCCAAATCACCATGAGAACCAAGTCAACCTAGTGAACTCAAGGGAACGGATTTGAGAGCGAAATGGAGGGGATTCGGGGGACATACCTTCCAATTAGAGGCTCCGGTCGTGCCTGCCCTGATCGCTGCACTTGAACCCGCCCTGGTCGCCGCGCCTATCACGAGCCCGGGCTGGCTTGCCTTATGAGTCAAGATCCCATCCAAGATCTCGGTCCTCGTGCAGAACGGTCTTCAAGAACTCAGCAACACCTCTAGCTGGACAAACGGCACGAAACACAGGTTAAAGACTAAAAAGGACAACTAAACAACTAATAGAACAGACTCTACTAACGGATACACGGATCAGACAAGAATTGACTAAAGGACACGGTCTCCCGATCGGTGCCAGGTCACGTGTCCCATGGGAAAGACATGGACTGGGCCGAACGTATGTG
>BCLF01000021.1:1602291-1678970 GCA_001602275.1 Zoysia japonica | reverse complement strand
GGCGCGGTGCAGAGCTGGGCAAGGCGGCGCAAGCACGCGTGTAGGATGGGAGCGGCGCGGCGCCGGCCAGGAGTGCGCAGGCTGGGGCGGTGCGGCTGCTGGGCACGCGGAGCAGGGACAAGGCATGGCGGCCAGGGGCGCGCAAGGGAGCTAGCCAGGCGCGGCGGCTAGGGTTGGGAGAGCTCTTCAGGAGGGCTGCGGTTGGTGGGAGAGGAACAGAGCCTCCCGATCGAAAGGGATCCAACGGTTGAGATCACGAGGATGCTAGCAGGCTGGATGGGCCACTGGAGAAGGAATTCCGGCCCAAAACACGGGCTGTTATAGTCGCCGCGCCCGTGCCCACCTTGGTCGCCACGCATGCGCCCGCGTCCGCGCCTGCCCTTGTCGCCGTGCTTGCGCCCACACCCGGGATGGCCACCGCACCCGCTCCCGAGCTGGCCATTATGACAGTGCCCGTGCAGAGGAGCGGCGTCGCCGTCTTAGCCCCTCGCAGCACGCTTCCTCACCAATCCCCACCAGCAGCACGCATCTGAGAGGAGGGCGACGTAGATCTTAGAGGGCAGATGAGAGGAGGCATAGTTCTGAGAGGCCCTTGGCATGGGTAGAGGATAGTGGTGGCTGAGAGAGTTGGAGAGAAGGAGAGGGGGGGTTCAGGTAGGGTTGGGGATGTTTTATAGTTGTCATCTTATGCGAGTTGGGCCAATTTTTTTAGTTGGGCCGACTCCTACTACAGGC
Source organism: Zoysia japonica (assembly GCA_001602275.1). Taxonomy (NCBI): domain Eukaryota; kingdom Viridiplantae; phylum Streptophyta; class Magnoliopsida; order Poales; family Poaceae; genus Zoysia; species Zoysia japonica. Next base: position 1,678,235 of record BCLF01000021.1, on the reverse strand, counting down.
GGCCCGTCTAACTTTCTGCCTGCAGAAATCATATTTATGCAGGCAGCTGTTATAAGAAGTCCACCTGAACTTATAAACTTATTTGTGCAGGCGGTTGCTAAGGAAATCCTTCTGCACAAAATTTTTTCTGCAGGTGGTTCTCTTTCTCGGGCCCACCTGACACTCAGTACAGGTAGTTGATAATTTTGAACCACCTGCACTTTGAGCGGAGGGGTGTTGGGATAAACCCTTATTGTAGTAGTGGTGATGTCCTTGCCATGTTCAGCTTGCTTGTTTCATTTTGCTTAAAGATGCTTGGGGTGGCCAGTTGCGCTAGAACTCAAGGTGGTTTGGAGTTTTTTTTTTTTTTTTTTGCTTTACCAGGGTGGGTTTTGAAAAATATTGAAGTTTCTTCTTTGGTCCTATTTTAGTCCTATTTGTTGGTTGGATGGAGCCTTGAAGTAGTTTTTTGGGTGGTATTTTCCATTCTGCTATGGAACTTTAATTATTCATAGACTTATTAATGAAGTGTTAGAGAGGAAGAGGTTTTTTACTGCTTTCGCATTCTCCAACCTGATAATGTGGAATGTAGTGCCATCTGGCAGATGAAATTTGTCACTAATACGGAGACGATCAGTTTCAGTTTTACCATCCTTTCAACTCAAGCTGGGGATATGAACAGCTCAGTTGCAATGGCTCTGCTTTGCTCGAGCTTTGGCTTCTTCACTGCTGGGAGCTCTGTCCATTGCCCCCCTCCCCTCGCTCTCCAGCTTGCAAGCAAAGCAAACGGTACGAGAGCCACCAAAAGGTATCACCAAGCAACCTATCACACTACTCGCAATAAGGTAAATGTCGTAAGTAAAGAGAAGAGAGATAGAAATGCTCAGCTATTTTTCTCGAGGACTCAGGAGGATGGCACCTTCCCCTAGTCCTCGTTGGACCACTCCGTAGTAGTACCGGCCCCTTCCGCCGTTGTTGAAATGGTGCTTCCAAGGGTATGCTCCACTTCCCGGAGTGAAGTCACTGGTAGCACACAATACCTTCGTGCAAGAGCAAGCCTCCAAGGCTTCGGGCGCTCTCTCTTGGTATCCTTTTCGAGCGGGGGACCCAAACCGCTCACAAACTTGATGTCGTCTTCCACGAGTCTTCAAAAGCTCAGACAACTATGCCTAACCGGTCTAGGCTGCCACAGACCAAGAGTAACAAGTCTAAGACACTCTTCTCAGCCTCATAAGCTCTAGGAATAAATGGATGCTCTTTGCTACTCTTCACTAGCACTCAAAATCTCTCAAGATGTCTCCTTGTGCTCTCCTTGATGACATTGGGCTTTCACAAATGATCTCCTAACTTCTCTGGCTGCAGGTAACCTCCACAACAGCTCCCCCAATGGTTTATATAGGCTCCAAGCCCATATATGGCCATTGAGAGCCGCTGCCAAAAAGCTGACTGCTTTTTGCAAATACCAGACTGTCTGATGAATGGGACCGCTAGACTGTTCGATGACTCCTGATCTTTGACAGACTGAAAACAACCTCTCTGGAATTTGTTCCAAATGACACCAGACTGTCCGGTTCATACCATCACTGGACTGTTCGGTGACTCTCACATTAGGACTTCCAGAGACACCTCGTTTAGACTTCAACGTTGGGCTCACTAGACTGTCTGGTCATTGACCCTTCGGACTGTCCGGTGTCTTTTTCACTTAGACTCTAGAGAGAACCTCTCTCTGGACTTCTGTCCTCCTGCACTCACCGGACTGTCCGATGATACCGTCGGACTGTTCAGTGGCTTCTGGTGAACTACCTCCAGAAAAACTGTCTCATTGGACTTCTGTCTTCAAACTTCACCGAACTATCTAGTGACCTATCCAGTGACTCTTGACTTCTTCGAGATCTTCTTGCTTTCCACTGAAACTCTTGACATTTTTAAGCTACCACTGATCACTCGAATGCCTCAAAAAGCCTAGAGCATCCATACTCCCTAACACTTGTAAAATCGAGACGAGTGACTCGACCCCTCTTAATAATACCAGATATCCTATTGACTCAAGGCCTAAAACTAAACCACACATGGCTCTAAAATATCCTTAGCCTTGAACAAGCTTGATCCTTGAAAACCCGCTGGAGCACCAAGCAACCTTGAGGGAACCAACTCGTAGAGGTGGAGAGAATGTGTTGATAAACCTACATCCGATGAGTTAGTACATGATTCTCATTCAATCACCAAAATTATTCACACCTTTTGGAGGGACTTCAATGGTCATAAAGCTAACAGCAGGGTAGTCGGGGATGCCGGTGTCTTCATTTTGGGAGCGAAGCATCCCCTAGAGAGTACCTTTCTGGAAATGGCAAGAGGGGGCAGGAATTCCAATGGGAGTGGTCCAATGAAGAGTAAGGGAAGATGCTATCCTTCCAAGAGCTTGGAAATATTTTGAGCATCCCTTCTCTCTTTACTACTTGTTGTTTAGCTTCCCATCTTTCGTACATGCAAGTAGTATTGATAGGTTGCTCCTAGTTTACTCTGCAAATGGTGGTTCTCATGCTAGTGTGTTTTGTTTGATTGCCCTCATATCATAACTAGCATGTGAGGAGTTGCTTGATACTTTGCTTACCTTCTAGCCAGTTTACCTTGTTTGTTATGCTTTGTCTAGCTAACTCCTAGCCCTATCCTCTGTTTATCTTTCTAAACTAGGTTGTTGTTCTTGTTTATCCTTAGCTTGAATCTAGTGTTCTTTGTAGAAGCCTCAAGCATATTAAGTTGTTCTTTGAGTGTTATATTATCACTAGTATGCTAGGAATTGAGACCTAGCTCCCTAGTCACAAGAAAGTAAGAGAGAAATTAAAATTAGCGAGTGTCCGATCCAACCCCCTTCTCGGTCACTAAGATCCTTACACCGGGGACAACCGGGGTCACCGGTGTCTTCACTCTGGTATGAAGTATGCCTTATAGAGTACTGTTCTGGAAACGGTGGGAGGGACCAAGTCTTTGACCGGAGTGGTCCAACGGGGATTAGGGGAAGGTCCCATTCTCCCAAGATCGTAGGAAAATTGCTAAGCATTCTCTATCTCTCTACTTGTTTATCTTCCGTATTTACTTTCATTGCAAGTAGTTGCAATAGGGTGTATAACAACCCAGGCCTAAATACGGCTCCTGCCCATGCACACACTGCATGAGCCACTCCTACACAGTAACCCGCTTACGCTTTCGTCCTCACTCCACATAAAAGGGTTAACTCGGGGTTACTGTGCTTTGAGTCACTGGCTATTTAAGTTGGTCCATCTCTCTCTAAATTAGCATGGTGGGACTAAATCTCATGGTTTACCCACACCAGAAGCCCTGGGAGTTGGGCCTGAATCCATGAGCCTCACAGACTCCCACCCTCAAAGGACTCAATGTCCTAGTCGAGGCAACTCACCCACACAAGAGACAGACGGACAGGATTGATCTATGTCGTGACCCCGCGGCCCTCGCACCATGCACACTGTATCTGCGGCTCTGACCGTATGCATCCGTAATACAATGAAGGTCAACTCTGATATCATTGTGTAATAGCACATGTCCAAATATGGCTCATATCCACGCACACAAGGCATGGGCCACACCTATACAGCAACCTGCTTACACTTCGCGTAGAAGGGTTAACCTGAGGTTACTATGCTTTGAGTCACCAACTATTTAAGTTAGTACATCCCTCTTTGAACTAGCAATGTAGGACTAAATTTCATTGTTTACCTACACCACAAACCTCTTGGTGGCTATCATGCCAATAACCTATGCTTGCTTGATTAGTACATTAGGTTGCTTAATTGCTTGAGCGGTTCCCTTTCTAGCAGGTTAGCTTGTTCTTGTTTTAGACTCTAAACGTTTAGGAGTTGTTTGCTATCATATATACTAGTTGATTGAAATTGTTAGAAAAAATTAATTAGTGTAGTACCTAATTCAACCCCCCCCCCCCCCCCTCCTCTTCTCGGTCACAACAATAGAGTCAGGAGAAATTTGGAATCATCCTTCTGTGTGCAAATATTGAGAGATGATGCATTCTTAAATAAATTTACATTTGTTGAAGTGCCATCTTATTCATTAAAATCCTAAAATTTACATTTGGATTAACTGAAATTTGGTTCTTAATTATCTTTTGCTGGAGTAATAAGATGTGTTAAGAATCTGACTCTTCACTCAGCATTATTTCGTTCTGTCTATTACTGCCGGCGATCACTGCCTTGGAATTGGTGCTGCTTACAATGCTTTGTCTCCTTTCCATCATCCACAAAAGATTTCTTGGAATTGGTACTGCTGCTTACAATTCTTTGTCTCTTTTCCATCATCCACAAAAGATTTCGTGGCTTTTCTAATGTAGGATCGAAAGTTGCTGGATGGCTCCAAAAAAACTGCTGCAGTGGTATGAATCTTATTTGAACTTTCCCATGTTTACTTATTTAGCTCAATCCTTGGCTCTTTGCCAATATGTTTCAGTGATCATGTTCCGTGATATGCTTGAGACCCATGTCCATGGTGCTGTGTACGATTGTACAATAACCTATGATGGCAGAGGTGTAATCATAGTAGTAGGATTTAGGACCCTCACTGGCCAAGGGTGTACTCTCTCCGTTCCTAAATTATTGTCATTGTTTACATGTAACAATATTTTTATTATTAGTTTTATTCAAAAAAGTGTGATAAATAGCATATATTTTGTTATAATTTACTTTATTGTTAAAGTTATTTGAATATGACTTATAATTTTACACCTTTCACTCAATTTTTTTAATAAGACAAATGATCAAAGATGATGGTAGAAGTCAACAATTTAGGAGCGGAGAGAGTTGTGTGCTTTAGATGTAAGGTGCTTGATATACTCGTGCATCTTGGCAAAGTGGTTGTCGTAGTTGGGTGTATAGGATCATGGAAAGCAAAAAGGTAATATTAACTCATCGTGGAGAAAGTATTCATCTATTGTGAGAAGTCATCTCTTCCATATTGCAGATGAGATATATAGCATAAGGCCTAGATAAGGTTTTCTTTGGAATGGAGAATTTTTTTCCTGTTTCCTACATTTTTTCTATAAAATTCTTGCAAAAATCCTGTGTTCCGAAGGAGTCCTAGGAAAAGAATCTGCAGTGGGGGTCGAAATGGCCTCCTGCGACTTTGGGATGCAATAAGTATGTAGGTGCACGCCCTAGGGTATATCGGTATATGTTCATGTATGTAAAGAGGAGGCAAATGCCTTTGATGTTGTATGCCAATTTTCTCCATCTTTCGTTTTCTTTTTAGCTAGGAACTTTTATATACTCCCTCTGTTCCTGAATGATGTCGCCATTACTACAAATGCAAGTACTATATGTTGTAATACATAGCACCCTTTAGTTTCATGTGCGCAATTTCTTTGGTATCATGAACTACAAGCGTTTTATTACCTAGGAGATATATGCACAAAATTCCTACCCTACTGCTAAACAAAGGTACTACTGCACATTATACAACTGTTAACTTCGAGATGCCATCATCTATTCATCTGCAACATCTGTGGTTGCATTATTAGGGCATCACAGGGCTTACTTTGCCTTCTTTTGTATAACCCAACACAACTAAAGTTTTGTACCCCAATGCCATTTTACCACCGTCTTCACGAACAGCGCGCCAACTAGCTATACTCCATATCGCGAGTGCTGGGTTGACCGCTTCAAAGTTGAACAACGACTGAGGCGAGGCATGGGCGCATGGCGACCGTCGAGCCGACCGCGGAAAGAGCCAAGGTAGGAGCAGGACGCTGCTAGGCTGTGGCCACTTGCGGGGCGGCGCTGGCGCCAGCGGCGGCAGAAGAGGTCGCCTCGTGCACCACCTTCTTCATAGCCTCGTGGAATGACGCCTCGTTCCAGGCGTCGCCATCCTGCATGAGATCACGGAGCACAGAAATGTCAATCCGCTTGCCTGAAGCAACGAGCCGTCAAGATCGTGGTGGATCATAGATCTATAGTTTTCAACGAATGTCGTAAGCTCAAGTGCCGTTATTTACAAGATTGTGGTTGTCCTTCTGACGTACGGGTGAGTAGATTCGGTGTACCTTATACGTAGTCGCTAAGGCTAAGGCTAAGGCGGCTGCACGGTGGGTGATATATGGTCCAAAACTACCTTAGCTTTTCTCAAGTTTCTTTGTCAAAAACACTAAATTATTGAGAAATTGTTACACCTTTTTAGTAATTTCGTCCTACCAGAAGTCTACATGTTGTCCAAAATATACTACCGCAAAACTAAACTAGACCCAAGAACTCTGCTCGAAGTGCCATTTGTACGAATTAGCAGCAACATAATGCAACGCGAGAAGAGCCCTTACCGTGATCTGCAGCTTGATGCTGGCGATGGCCTTGAGCAGCACCTGCCGCGAGTAGGTATCCGCGTCGACGGACAGCACGCTTACCCCGGCCATCCACCTGAGCCGCTCCAGGACATGCAGTACCAGGTCCACGATGTCGCACTCCACCATCATCATCACCGTGAGGTTCATTTGATCGGCGTCCGATGCCGCCCTGCTGATCTGGATCTTGGCTCTCCGTTGCGCTGCCACCGAAGCAGCCGCGCCCCCATCATCTCGGGGGACATGCCGCTCCAGCTTGGCGTTCTTCTCCTCCAGCTCCGATACCTCGGACTCCAGCTTCTTCAGGTAGCTCGCCGCGTTGATGAGCACGGTCGTCTTGTCCTTCTGCAACGTACAGTGATTGTATGATGGTGAGTTTAAATTTATCAAATATTATTTTTGATCCTAAGCTGGAATTGGATAGGAATTACGTTGCTTCAATGACAAGCAAAAGCACATGTTGTCATTTTCATTAAAGGATGGTTTTACCAATTGGTTAGGACAGTTCAAATTGACAACTTCACTACTCCGGCAAGGTTGTTTCGTGGCAACCACTCGTAACTGTAAAGAAGTGTAAAGTGACGTGGCTTTGTTTGTTTCCTCGGACACAACTCAGGATTTCTCTCGGACTATGTAACTCTTTTTTCCTTCGCCAGCTGCTTCGTCCCGGGCTCCTACCGCCCCCTATATATCAACTTGCATATTTGTTGACTGTATTAGACAGCCAGCCAGGTGCTTCTCATCGCCTTCCTCTCTGCTGATCCTTGTCAAGAGAAACTATTGACCAGCGGTGCACTAGACTAAAGCCCTGTTTGTTTCAGCTTTTCAGATTAGCTTTTTCAGCTGAAAAGCTGAAATCTAAAAAGCTAAAATAAATAAAGTTTTAAAAAATTGGCTTTTAGAACGCTGAAAAGGTAGCTTCTGAGAAAATAAACTAAAAGCTGAAAAGCTCATCCAGAGCTGCTTTTTTGGCTTTTGGTGTGCAGAAAAGCCAAGTATATATTACAAAAACCAACAATCACTATTTCATTAGCCAGCTTTTTAACTGACCACCAGCCAGCTTTTTTAAAACCTCAAAAGCTCTAGCTCAAACAAAAGACCCAAGTCCTTCACAAGTGGCAAAAGAAATGTCTGTGGATCCTTGGAATGCATGTGGCAACAAACTAAATGTAATGTTTCTTAGGAGTAGATACATCCTTACAATACTATTTTAAAATAATTATTTTCAGAATATGAACTCGAAGTCGTTGAGTTTCTTTTCGTAGTTTAAGGGCTGCATATTCTGCTGCAGTACGGATATTCTTAGGCTTTGCCACCTTGTTGCTGAGGTGATAATTCTTGTTTTAGGAGCTTCAACCTTTTAAAATTGTTACTATCAGTGTCACTATAATTGTCTAATGAAAACCTTCACCTGCGACTAATGAATTCACTATCATGGGCCCTGTTTGTAAGGGAATTGTGCACCACGAGTGAACTTCCTTTTGGAAGCTTCCATGCATCATGATGCGCCTTTTTGGAACCCCTTTCTTGAGAATCTAATCTTGTTGTGCTTCTAACCAGCTTCCTCTGTCAATGTCCTTGCCATGCAACTTATTAAAAACACTATCACAAGGCTGGACATAGTGGCAAGACTTCCATTCTTCCAAGTCACCCATAAAAAAATTCAAAAGAAAATGGAGGACTTTTCTCTGTCAAAGCTTCCTTTGTGGAAGATTTTCGTCCACAAGAATATTGATTCTGGATTGGGCAGTCTAGCTAAAAGGGCGTAGTGGACGCTTTTGATATCTTCCTAAACTTGAACACACATCTGAGCATCCACTTGTTCAGGGCTAGAAATCTCCGCAACTTATTGAGATTCCAAAAGAAAAAAAATCTACACTTGTTTATTTTGTTGGATTAGTTTATAAATGTATGCTTCAATATAGTGATAATGCAGATTTAACAAATTAACACAACCACATTCTTTACAATGGACTAAGGATTACAATTTACTTGAAAAGTATAAAGTGAACACTATCTAGCTAGTTGTCAATCAGAGTTAATAGGTTTAAGTTGCAACTAAGGAGCTAGGAAAAAATTCAGCAAAATTTAATTAAAATATCCAAAATATTGCATTTATCGATGAAGTCTGATATTTTTTTATATACCGAAATTTCATTATTTAGTATCCTTATTAACGAAAATTGCTTTGTTTGTATAGAAACCATGTTGGCAATTCTTTGTAAGTTCATTGCAATTAGTTTTATCGGTGACCTCCAATATTTTTTTATACCAGAATTTTTTTTCCCTAGCTAAGGAGAGGTGAATTGGGATTTAGCAGTAATAAAACTGTAATTTAGGATTGTTAGAGTGTTCGACTAGTGACGAGATGAATGTAACAGTGTGGCCCTCTGGTCTATATGGAGATTCAAGAATGAACGAATGAATCGTGGGTAGTGTGCATACCTTGGAACACGGTGGGAGGAGCGACCTCAGCGTCTGGAAGCTGTCGTTGAGTTTCTCCCTCCTCTTCCTCTCCGACATCATGTGGTACACCTGGCTGCTGTTGTTGTTGTTCGCCGCCACTCTTTCCTGCTCCTGCCGTCCACCGCCGAGGCTGTTGGTAAGCGATGTGGCCTGCTCCGGTGCCACGGCGAGGCTGGTGATGCTCCCCACCGCCACGTGGCCATTGTAGTAGTTGTTGTTGTTGTTGTTTTCTCCGTACGGATACACGGCAGCAGCTTGTTGGATGCTGCTGATAGTTTCTTGGCTCTGTGGCGGCGAGGAAGATTCGGAGGAGGAAGGGGACGCCGAGGAGAGGACGGCCATCATGGCCCGCATGATGGCCGCGTCGTCGCCAGCGGAGGGGTCGAAGACCCCAGCGTCTGCAAGGGAAGCGTCGGCGCCGTCGAGCGCGAAGGAGAACGGCGAGGAGATGGTGCCGGCGCTGTCGTCCATGGAGAGGGAGCGCTTGGACGACGGCGGCGACGACGAGTACGTTCGCTCGTGCTGCTCCTCGGGCATGAAGCAACTCGCGTCCATATCCATCACCATGCCCCCGACCACCTTGTCACTAGGCGGCCCAGTGATATCGATGTCATCGACAGCGAGGAAGCTCGCAGCGCAGCTGCTCGATCGAGTCAATCACACAAAAATGTTAGCAACAGTACACATGGTTCATCAAACTGTACAGCGCGCGCGCATGCTGCTGAACATACTCGGCGAGAGCGGGCCAGAAGGGGTCATCATCAGCGGCACCGCGGAGGCCGGGGACGTCGTTCGCCGAGGGCAGCTGCAGGTCCAGGCCGCACCACACTTCGTCCATGGTTCAAGATCAGTAGCCAGCACCCAGCAGGCGGAGAGAACAGAGCTAGGAAAACAACTAAATTAAACAAGGGGGCAGCCGACGGCGGCGAGAGTGAGTTGGCGACCAGCGAGGCCGCTGCTTTATATACACGCACTGGTGGTTGCTGGAGAGGCTATGAAGAGAGGAGGGGAGAGGAGTTGGTGCATGGTTTTCTTCAAACCTGACGAAGAAGAGACAACGGGCGCAGTGCAAGTGGCGGGGCTAGTTCAGCGAGGAAAGCAAAGCCGTCGTGGAAGTCGCTGCGGTCAAAAGTCGCGATAGGGGGCGAAGAAGCACCGCGGATGCTTCGGTCCGGTCGGATCAATGGCCATGGACCGGTTCTTTCCTGCGTGCGTATGGCTGCTGGGCCACTCTAATAATAGTACTGACGGATCGAATTCTTCGTCGATCTATGCCACAAAGCGCCGTTTGGTCGTGACAAACATGAGTCTCACATGTCATCATCGAATAAGTCAAAGAATTCATATTATATGGGATATAAGATTTTTCGTTTCTCTCTTTTCTTGTGGAGTAGCGAAAAAAAGATTTTTCGTGGCTGCATCATGGTTCACAAAGGTTTTCGATCAAACCGCTGCGGTTCGGTTTTTACGGTTGATCGGTTTTCGTTTTAAAAATTTTAAAAAAATTGAAAATTTGAAAAAATTTGAAAATTCAAAAACCGCTCAAACCAAGCGGTTTACCGCAAAAACCGTTGAAAAACCGCTCGAACTGGTTTGATTTCAAATTCAAAAACGGTAAACCGTAAAAACCGCTCGGTAAACCGTAAAAACCGTTCGGTTTTCTGTCAAAAATTTGATTTTTAAATTTATTCGGTTTTTGTAACGATTTTCGCGATTTTCGTTAAACCTCTCTCGAGCAGTTTCCGCGGTTCAAACGGTTTTTTAAACCTGGCTGCATACGTTGTGGGAGGATTCAAGTCGTCGTCGCATGCGCCGGGAGCTGTGACTATGACCCAGTTCTGTCGCGTTTGAATTGTACACAGTAGAATATGGGCAACGTTGTGAGCTGAATTCTCCGCACTAGTTTCTAAATTGTGAGCAAGGTAAAGTCAAATTGGAAATGGACATTTGGTCTGAAACAGCCAACTACTAGTACTAGCCAAGAAGCAGGACTCCTGCAAGGACACCGGTGTACCTGTGCACGTCGACTCGGGAACACACCACCTGTTTGAACAGCTCCAATTCCGTGATGGGACCGCCACGGCAGTACGCCACAGCTTATCTTCATTGCCAGTACAGTCTCCCCGAATCGGATGTATCCACCGTACTGTTTGTTACCATAGAACGATAAAACAGATGCAAGGACTTTGGCACACCTTTTAATTCTTAATCAAAATAAAAAAAAACCCTGTCAAACACTGTTTTTTAGACAAGTGAAAATGATTTTTGTTTTTCAAAGCAAGTGATTCTTGTTAAACTTTTTTTTCCAAAAAAAATGATTCTCGTCTGATTTTATGAAATGATTCTCTAAAATAAACTAAAAGCTGAAAGCTGAAAAAAATAATTTCTTCTGATTCTTCTGTGAATAAAAAAACTTAACCTAATTCTATAAAGTAATTCTCTATCTTGATTATAAAAGTTTATAAAAAAATTTAATTCAACCATCATAATCACTTCACAGTAAATTCACAGTAAAATGAGAAGTGAATTAAAAAAATGAGACCACAAATCTTTTGACACACAAGTGCAACTCCAGCACGCTTCACCGCCAAAACGTGCGGAAAATATGCTCCAGATAAGTTCATAATGCATAGGCGCCAAGTAATGGATCGGACTACAAACAAATTTAACGGCAATTTCAAAACATATAGTACAAACTCTCTCACCCAAGTAACCAATAGTAGAATGCGCTCCTGTTCTCTCCTGGCCCAGGACCACAAATCTTCTATACAATCATCATATAAGTTGTTACAAAAAATTGAGAAACGCTATTCTATAACGATGCTACAATCAACTCCCCCAGGCTCAAAATTCTTTATATAACCATGGTGGACAGCACCGTGTGCTCTGGTACATCAGTTTGGGAAGGGCAAATTTACAAAAACCGCATGGCGTCTCAATCCTGCTTTAGGGCTCAGCCATCTGCAGCCTCCACTGCTAGGGTTGTTTTCAGCAAAAGCAATAGTTACGAAGATCTGCTAAATCATTGTGGCACTGGACTTGAGTGTTCAGGTTCTATTTCTGATGTGGTTACGCTGGATGACCCAGCAAACGTCACATTACTGTATGAAGAGCCGTTCCTGGGGGATTTTGGTTGGAGCTCCATCTCCCTCTGTGGGGCAGCAGGTGCTTGGCCCTCTTCTGCTAATTTCTTCAGTATGTTCATTACAGGGGGAACAAATTTCGTGGACAGTGAAAGGATGGCCGGAAGCTGTGTATCATTGCAAGCAAAAACACGGCAATTTGGACAACCATCAAAGGGCCTGAAAAAGAGTCACAGAATAGTGGTTTCGGTACTCACAAATCCACGTTGGAATTCCCTGGCAAAGTCCGACTGAACCCAAATGGCCTTTCCGATAAGGTAAGCAACAAATATGACGCCAAGGTAAAGGGGATTCCTGTGATTAAATTGAAAACGTCAGCCACGACCTCACTCTAAATTCCATGCATCTGCACATGAAAAAAGAATACCTCAGCAGCGTCATAAATTCATTGAATCCAAGGATAGCCATTGCAGCTAGCGCCCATGGAGGTGGCAGCCAGTTGTCGTTCCTCTTATTTGCTTCCTGGCAAAGTTAACAGATTGTTTAGATCTTATGCAATCATACTCAGTTGAATCTCACTTCAAAACATTCAGAAACAATAAACAAAACAGAGACTTTGAGCCACAGCAGGTACTGAACAGAATGTACGAAGTAACTGTTCAAATGGATAACGTGGCGATACCTGGGCCGCTATACCTTGTGTGACTGTATATTCGGTTTCAGCTTTGAATTGCCTCCACAAATTTTTGCACTGCACAGGGGTGATTAAAGTTTGCTCCTCCGGAACCTGCTCATGAATAGCATTCCTCAGAGAAGCATATGCTTTGTGCTTAAAGATGTCAAGTAAAGACAATGTGTTGCTTTAGCAAAGAAACATGACGTAGCACACAGCTTCTTACACTTTCCCATGAGCTGGAAGCAAGTGGATCGAATGATTGGATGCTCCTATCTGCCGTCCCTGGTTTCGCAGTATCAACAAGAGCAAGGGAGAGTGTATTTTCAATGTTGTCATTGCCCTCATCCAACCGGATAGCAGCCAGTGTAGAAAGCAACTTCATGGACTGTGGTAAGTGGGAGAATTAATAAGGTTCAGATCTTAGAAATTAATGTATGTTTCAAACATAGTAGTATAACATACTGATGACCAAGCCATCTTTGTAATAGCTTTTATGTCCTCGTTTCCAGTCCAAACCCGTGGCATTGAGTCAGCATCTCGGCTGAATAGTGTCGAAAATCTGCATATTTGTTCAATTAGTCTATGTATAGAAGATAAGTCTCCATTTAAGTTGCGGACACAGATAGCAGTTAAGTAGTTCACCTGTCTTTCATGCGAATCAAGATCCTTCCAGCTTCTTCTTTTGCCTTTGATACAACAACATTCCTTCCATGATTCTCCAGCTTTGTGAGCAGTTCTTTCTCAGTTGCTTCATCGAGCTCAAAAGTTGAAAGAGCTGATTCAAGGCCTGATACAGAAGCTTTTGTCTCACACTGAAGAAGCTTTCTAATAGCTGGCCAAGTATCGTCACTAGCAGAATCTAGAAGAGCTTCAACCGGTTCTGCCAGAGCTTTAGTAAGTTGTGCCTGAAACATGTCAAAGATTAGACAAGGCTTCGGTAAGCTGCATTAAATAAAGAATTTGAACAGGAAGCAACCTTGAATTTGGCACAAAGTTCAGATAATTTTGTCGCACGAACTGAAGCAACATGTGCCTCCATATCCCGCTTTAGCTTATCTTTTGTTTTTGAGGGGTCCCATTTCACTTGTTGAATAGCAGCATCTGTCAAAGAATATGCATGTGTTCGATAAGACAACATTTATGTTAAAAAGAACCCAGTGTGAATTAGATATACAAACCAGTTTCAACATTTATGTTAAAAAGAACCCAGTGTGAATTAGATATACAAACCAGTTTCTTATCCTAGTCTGCAATAAAATTTCCAGCATATTCAAAAGCTAACTGACTTAGTGATTGTTACCAACATTATGTATAATTCTCAAAAGACAGCAAGAAGTAAATGATAACATTCCTGTAAATATATACCTTCAGATCCTTTATCAAACTTCTCCAAGAAATCCTGAATACAATCACGTGCAGCAACAGCAAAACCCTCATTTTCTAGGGCCTTGTCAAAGGACTCCTTAAACGCTTCTAAAGTTCTAGTTCGCAAGTAACCCAGAAGAGATTGGTAGGCAGGATTGACAAGCTAAAACAAATAGATAGGCACCAGTGTAAGAAGGAAATAATGAGTACTGAAATGAAATAAGAAGCAAAAGAACCTAAACCAAACTAAAATTTTAATTCGGAGCTTGGGATCATATAAACAAAACTACATAAGACAATGGAAATAAAGTCAGAAATTAATATGCAAATATGCTGTTGGTCACAATTGAGGTTGCATTTCTGTATACTAGATCTTTCACTCTTTCACAATCAGCTTGACGATTCAAGAATATGGTTACAAGTATGGTTCAGGAATATGCCCATATTAAATTCCTGATTACAGTTATGATTCAGGAATATGGACAGAGCATGAACTACGCCATGAATACAAATGTTTAATGCGGATTGATCCCTCTCTACACACATATGTTTTGATCAAAACATGATTCAGACAAAAGTTCAAAACTTCTTGGCAGTCAATATTATTACTAACATCCAGATTGCAGAACTAACAATAATATGATAAAAGTATATTTCATGAAAGTAGTTGGCAAACTTGCCTCTAGCAGACTTTAAGATGACCAAAATAATGTTACATACATGAAGAGGATATTAGGAACCAATGATGTTTTTATACAGACGACTAACAGTCAGGAATTTTGAGAGGGGAAATTATTTCATAAAACAGACTGGGTATCTCTAAAATAAAAGCTAACATAAGGGGATACCTGTACGAGTTTAGACTCAAGTTGTTGCCTTTTTGAGTTTCTCACACCTTCATCAAAATAAATAGCCTCCATGTCATAACTGCGATTGAAGAAGAATGAGATCATCAGAGGCAAGGATTTCTTTCCAGATGTATTAATTATTAAAAAACATAAGCATGGCTACTGTTAAAGTTGGATGATGAAGCATGGACTTTATTTCAGATGTATGGTGTCAGCAAACGGATGCCACGTGAAAACCCACCCTTTGAGAGTTCGGTCAGGGGTAGAACGTGGACCTTTTCACTTTTCAATCAGATTGCAGACAGGCCGGACAAGATTTAGGCAGGTACGGCCAGCTTGTGGAGGCGTAATATCCTGAGTGAGAGACTGGAGCCTCTCCTGAGTCCAAGCCTAGTTGTTCTAGCTAGGTGTACACCATTCTTTGTCGCTCAGCTTCCCTCCTACTGAAGACACCCTGAGCTAGGCCTTATAAAGAGGCTAGCTAGAGGGTTACCATAGAATTGGGACGCATTGTCAATCGAACAGGCGAGGCCCCGAGAGATGGCACCACCCTGCCACCTTCTTGCCATACGTCGTTGTTGCTGCTGCCGTCATCGAGTCATCCCGTCGGACAACCAACACCGTGTGGTTGGAACAGTGTTGCTCTCTTCCATGCTCACGAGATATGTCATGTTGGGTTTGATGCGTTGCCAATACCATGAGATGCTTTGCTGTACCGCCAATATGGTCTCAACTTGCATTGTCGATGTGAGTCGGAATTCCTAAACGATGTCTAAGGAGCTCGGCGGCCAGCCACTTCCCATCAGTCCACCTGTTGGAAGGCAGCCCCTTGGTGTCCAGCAGGGGTGCCACAAGCGCATCTACTGGACGCAGTTTTCAATTGTCCAATTAACTCAAAGATGGTCGGACGGTCAACCGTGCAAGGTCAGACTAAACCGTGGGAGCGAGGTACCCTAGTCCTCGGTATTCATTAGCATCCCCCGAGCACTTTGTTTCTCCTTGTAGTTATAAGGCCTGAACAGTTGATGGCGCCCGAGGGCATGGGGGGCGCCACTCCGCGTGAGCTGGTGGTAGCGTTCATGACGTCCGCCATCCCGATCCATCATTCTGTCCTGTAGACTGGAAAGCATGTCGTTACCACCTACTGTCATGCTATGATAATGGGCTCGGGCTGCCAGCGTGCGCATAACTCCAATGTGTGCAGTAGAATCATGCCACATGAAGCACGCACCTATGGCGCCGCATAACTTCACTTGCAGGATAGGTGCGTGCCAGGCCAGTGGAACGTGAGTGGCACCGGGACCGAACAGGCCAAGCAAGCTAGGTGAGGCATGGGGAGCCAAGGACATGCCACATGTTCCTAGGTTCTAGCTTGCGTGGATCTCACAGCTGCCCTGCCACAAGCGGGGCTCGAACTAGCTACGCAAGGTGCGGGGAATTGAAGGCCTGCCATGTGTCCCTGTGGATGGGCCACATGTCCCAAGCTCTCGTCGACCGGACGTCTTTTGAACTCGTGGCCGCGCCCTGTTGACTTCGACTCATGGATGGAGACCCCGGCTCTTGGGAGACCGACATATGGCAAATTCTATAGTTCAGCAACACATAGCTATGCTTTACAGTATGCACATTTTCTTCACCAATCCTACCTACGAGTTCATCATTACTAGGGCAAATAGTTAAACATGATCCAAGATAGGTAGTACTCCCTCCTTCCCAATTTATAAGTCGCTTTGGGTTTGGGCATAGGAATTAAGGAGGGTGGAAAAGGTGAGATGTACTAAAAATGAGGAGACGGAGATAGAAAAAGTATTGTAAGGGAGAAACTCTATCGGGAAGCGAGAACAACTTATAATTTGGGAAAACTAGAGGACTCCAGAATGACTTATAATTTGGGACGGAGGGAGTAGTTATTTAGCCCTACGAGTTGAACTAAGATATCTTCAAAAAGACCTGGGTAGAATTTAACTACCTCAACTACCACAGACTGGTACTATTCAAGGACCCATAATCAGTAAATGGAATGTGCAAAAGACAGTAAATAGCTAGACCTTGAAAGATCTTTTTGAGCAAAGAGTAGCTCATAGCGAAAAGGACTAGCGAACTCACTCAGATAAGCATCTATCAAGAAGGCTGCTGAGCTTTTTCCCAAACCCAGGAACATAATCATGTTGAACAGCCTCCTCAATTTGTTTCCATTCCTTCACATATAAAAGCAAACGTCAGTTCATGAATGGGTCTATTGTATATGGAACGCATATCGAGCGTAATATGTACTGTACCTCATCAGCTGTGAAGCTGGCAACTTTTTCATTACCAATTTCCTCACAACGCAACCTGGATCAAAAGCATAACGAATAGGTCAGTATGCATATGCATAATCTAGATACCTAAATGGGTAAAACAAGGGTCGTGCTCACCTTATGAGCAGGTAGATCAAGGTCTTTGTTTTCCTTAATGACCTTCCAAAATTGCTGTGAACTGAAAGAAAAACCTGAAGCTGGGACAACACCACGTCGATCTCTGGCAAGTCCACCAGGGGCGATAGAGTGCTGAAACCTATCTCTTAAATCGGAAACCTTCAGGCAAAAAGATTTATTCTTATACGTAATCATAGAACAATCACAAAGGACAAATTTAGTGATTTAGATTTCATCTACACTAACCTGCGCTTTGAATAACTCTTCCTTTTCTTCATAACTGGATAGCGCTACAACTTGTACCTGAAGGTGGGAAGCAGATGAACTTAATAAAGTTTAACATAAAGGGTCAAGAAGAACGAAGACTGAATCATTGGAAGTGAAGTCACGAAGTTTACAGACGCACTTAATAGTAAGTTTAGCATAAAACATCAATAAGAACGGAGATTGAATAATTGGAAGTCATGAAGTTTACATTGAAAAATTCACTTAGTGGAGTCTCTTTATGGGCATGAGGTTTAGGAACAGCATCCCATATCTGCATCAAAATGAAATCAGCTCGCCTGACTGAAAACACAAAGGGTATAAAAAAAGGAATATCTAATAAACACATACCTTCTGAATATCTTCCCTTAAAATAGGTTCAAGATTTTCTAGGGGTGTCTGTTTGAAACCAAAAAAACTTATATTAATAAATATAAATATATTCAGATTTGAAAAAGAAAAGGCAAGAATTGTAACAGTTGATCAGCATGGCTTGTAGTTCTAAGCAGCCAAAATTGCAATATAGAAACCCTTACCTTTGATTTGTCACGAATAACAAATAACAGTGTCGTTTTGCGAGGACTGAACAACCTCATCATAACCTATACATATGGACAATTCCTAATGTTAAATCTCAGGGGGGAAATTTGGACAATTCTTACGTACAGCATTGATGTGGATAATATACCTGGAAAACTGTCTTTAGAAGAGGCTTGTTTGCAGCCTGTTCTCTGCCAATGTCATGACACCACCTAAAGGAAGACAAAACAGTTGCTTAAATGGACAAGAGAATATTATGACAAGCAAACATCAGCTAGTAAAACATACATGTTGATCAACACAATGTCTGAAACGGCTAAAGCAAACAAAGCACTTTGCTTCTCAAAGGCTGTGTCATCCTGAAATGTCATGTACGTGAATTAGGCATCGTGTAAGCACAATAAGGAGTAAAGGTATAGCTCCATACCAGAAATAACAACTATAAACCATCTTATAGACCAGAGCCCATGACATATATGAACAATAAGAAGGTTTATTTTGAGGGAAAAATACAGGTTCAACTAGCGACATTATTTGGAGAAGAGGATGCAAAATTTATAGTTTTATTAGGTTCATGAGTGAAATGCATCCGGGGTCCTTTAACTATTCGTGTATGGTCACCTAGGTCCTTTAACTTTTAAAGTGATCAAATAGGTCCCGGATCTAAATGGTGCATCTTCAGGTCCAAACGTATTGTCAGCTGTATAAATCCAACGTGGCACTGCCACCGTGGAATTGGAATGAGTGAAATACATGGGTGGCCCTAAACTATTACCTTCTTCTCATATGGGTCCTTAAAGTCTTGTTTTGCATTTATAGCACTCTAAACTATTTTTCCTTCTCGTCTAGGTCCCTAAATTTTGAGGTTTTTTTTATTTTTGCCTCCCTAAACAATTTTCACCTTTTGATCTAAATCCCCAAACAATTGTTTTATATTTCTGGCTCCCTAATATGGTTAACGTCATTTTTCCCATTTATCTTACTCCAAAAGTTAGTTCAAATGTGTAAAATTATAAGTCATTTTTAAGTACTTTAATGATAAAGCAAATTATAAAAAAAAATGATATTTATCATACTTTTTAAAATAAGACAAAAAGTAAGTAAGCCAAGGTGAATAATGAAAAATGATCGGTTATATTTTTCCTTCATTGTTAGTTCATTATAATAACATATGTAGCAGAACAGGAAAAGGTAAATAAGCACCTACAAGTAAAATTTTCCTTCATCGCTAGTTGTTTTTGGATGATAGAATTTTAGTGGCTAAATTAACGAATTTGTATATCATATACTCGTATTGTTGTTTTTTCTCAACAAATTGAACATTTATTTAATATTTTTACAATATAACCATTCATTTAATTTGTCTATGACCGAAGAATTGAAGTAAAGTTTGAGGATCTAGATGAGAAGGTGAAAATTATTTAGAGAGGCAGAAATAAAAAAAAATAGAGTTTAAGGACCTACATGAGAAGGAAAAATAGTTTAGGAAGCTATAAATGCAAAGCTATAGTTTAAGGACTTAGATGAGAAGAGGAAAATAGTTTAGGGCCACCAATGCATTTCACATCATCCCAATTAGTACCAGCTACATCCAGGGTGGCAGCGCCACGTGTGTCACCATTCACGTGGTAGTGCCACATCGGATTTATACGGCTAACGACGCAGTTTGGACCTGGATATGCACCATTTAGATAGATCTGGGACCCATTTGATCACTTTGAAAGTTAAAGGATCTAAGTGACCATACACGAATAGTTTAAGGACCCCGGATGCATTTCACTCTAGGTTCATTAAGCAAGAAAACGTCCTTCAAACTGAACCTGAAATGTTCTGAACTTAAATCAATGGGGATCGCTTAATAGGTTTAAGTTTATAAGCTGAATACTCTGGTCATTGAGATGCTCTAGATAGCCCCTGGACATCGAACTGAACTATGTAATGCAAATAATCCTTGGTTCCATAGACTGCCCAAAGACCGAAAGTGAGTTTATGTGCATAGCTTTGAGAAACTAGAAATACAAGTTGTAGTGATGGTACACTAATTTTCACTACCTCTCCCCTTTCTCTTCCATCAGTTCCTTCCAAATCCATTACAAGGGTGCATGGTTCAATGTTTTGGGCCTTCGCCAACCATATACCTTTTGTAGTCTGTGACCTGAAATTTCATGAAATGCTAGTTAACTTAAAGAGACAGATAGTCTATACCAGAGCCAGGAAAGTTCCAAGCGTGAAAAGACTAAAGAATAAGGATTAGTTATGTACCTTCCTCTGTAAGCATCCATCTCCCTAAAATTGGTGCCAAAAAGATGGTTCAAAAGTGTACTCTTTCCTGCAGCCACGTTGGACGCTATGGATGATCAGAAAATCGTACTGTTCAGAAAACAGTATCCAAACAATGCAGAAAGGAGAAACTCCATACCACTACTCTGAGGGCCCATTATTGATACAACGGCATACGATAGCCCGCATTCACCCAATCTGACTTGCTTCATGAAGTCTTCCAATCCGGAGACACTGAAGACCCCATCTCCATCTATGAGCTGTGTAGAGAAACATGCATCCGCCATTTCTGCTCTGTAGAACACGACGAATGATGATGTATAGGCCATAACGTTTGAACTCCAAAAGGGAATAACAACACATTTAGAAATTAAAAGCTTGGACCCCAAAGCTAGTTTAAGAACTCAGCACATTAAATCCACACAACATGACTATCCACAGATTCTAAGAAGCAGACCAAGCAGTGTATGGACACAACACGTCAAATTATACCACCGGGGCACTCAGCGGCTTAACACAGTGAGGAACCATGTAGTGCAGATTCTTGAGCCTACCATGTAAAACCCTCCAAGCGGACAATGATTGTCAAATATGCCTCAGAGTTCCACTATTGATAAAAAATGGGAGCACGGATGGAAGATGACCAGCTGCAGAGGCGGATCTACAGGGCGAGGTAGGGCGGCCGCCCTACCTAACCGGACTCTTTTACCTTGAGTGGGCGCGCGGAGCAGAGCGGATCGTGGCGGGCGGGGCAGAATGGCGGCGCTCGGAGGATGGGTGACGGCGATCCGCGGGGTGTGGCGCGGAGCGAGTCCGCACGGACTGGCGGCGGCGCTCAGATCGCCTACCTTCACGGCTGAGTCACCGGCGTACCTTCACTGACGCATCCACCGTCCAGTCGATTCCTGACCATCATAGGAGGCTAGGACATGGTTCACAAAACCGTTTCGACCAAACCGCTGCGATTCGGTTTTTACGGTTAACCGGTTTTTGTTTTAAAAATTTTAAAAAAATTTGAAAATTTGAAAATTCGAAAACCGCTCAAACCGAGCGGTTTACCGCAAAAACCGTTGAAAAACCGCTCAAACTGATTTGATTTCAAATTCAAAATCGGTAAACCGTAAAAACCGTTCGGTTTTCTCTCAAATTTGATTTTTGAATTTGTTCGATTTTTGTATCCGTTTTCGCGGTTCAAACGGTTTTTGAAACTTGGGCTAGGAGTAAAATCGAAGTTACTCCTTCCGTTTTAAAATAAATATTTTATATTTTTAAATATTTATTTTTATTATTTATTTTATTTAAAAAATTTGTAAAAATATTATTTATTTTAAGAATAAGTATAGATGATCTTCTCAACTGAGGTTGATAATTTTTAAAATCAAATATTTAACTTCTCAAACTATTGAAAACTGTTTAAATTACCTCAGCGGTTTTAAAATGATTTTACTGTTTATTTTACTCTCTCAACTATTAATAGTGATCTAATTTACTTTTCAAATTTAAAAATCAGACTTTTAACCCATAGTATTGACTGTTTAGTGGTTTTTAGATAACCACTGAAATATTTCAAATGCATCAAGGAACGCTTGCATGGAGATAAGTAGAGGCGTGGATTGTAGGATTGAGTATCTCCTGTCCATTGTTTTCCTTTTTTGGCACCGTCGCTCTCTCTTGCTTCCATTTTTCTTTCTTTGGCACTGCCACTCTCTTTTGCTTCTATTTTTTCCTCTCGTACCGCTACTTTCTCTTCATCCCACGACATGTTCCTCTCCTGCTTGATCTCCCTTAATGCGTGTGGAATATTCGAGAGTTATCTAGATAATTTTCAATATTTTAAGAGGTTTAAAGTATAATTTTTAAAGTTTAAAAGTGAATTAGACCACCGTTGATAGTTGAAGGGGTGAAATAGACTTATTCTATACCGATATGTAAAACCATGAACAACAAAGTCACCATTAAAACCGCCCTAAAGGTGATTTAGACCGTTTTGAATAGTTCAGAGAGTTAAGTATCTAGTTTTAAAGGTTAAAGTCAAGTGCATTTACCCTTGTAGTTGAGGAGATTATCTATATTTATTTTTTTATTTTATTGTAAAATAATTTATTAGTGGAAGTACTTTATAAGCTTAACTTGTTTATATTTGTAATTTTGTAAATTTTTTGAATACGATAAATAAATGATCAAACATTAATTTGAAAAAGTCAAAAAGTCAGGACGGAGGATAAAAGATGCCAGCAGTTACCAGACTATAACAATGCTATAAATAACACCAGATAGTATGGAACAATATAGGACCCTAAATTTAAAATACTCACTTCATACTAAAATAAGTGATATTTTTTATTTTTGAAAATTAACGTTTGATCATTCTTCTGATTCAAAAAAAATTATGAAAATATGAAACAAACAAGTCATGGTAAAAATATATTTAATAAAAATCATAATAGATAAATAATATTTTTAAAAAAATGAATAAAACAAATAATTAAACGTACATGTATAAAGTTTTGAATGACACTTATTTTTGAACGGAGAGAGTAGCTTTTAGCATGTACTCCCTTCAAATGTGGTCTTTTGCAAAAAGACACGGACTTCAAAATATAACTTAAACGCATACTTCCTCCGTCCTAAAATGTACCCCTCTATCTAATTTTAGTCATCATTCTTGCGGAATTAAGGCCCTTTTTGGAGCGTGAGATTCATTTTTTTTCCTACGTTTTTCTCTGAAATAAAACATGATTCCTATAAAATTCAGTGAAATTTCTGTGTTCCAAATGGGGCATAAGATAAGCAAGGCCTCTTTAGAACGCACAATTTTCATAGGAGTCTACATAAATATTATAGGAATCAATTCAGTTTTATAAGAAAATTATAAGAAATAGAGAAAAAAAATTCTCTATTCCAAAGGTCTAAAAATGATACGAGCATCATGCACAGAAAATAAGGGAGAGAGATAGAGATTATTAGAGGAGAGAAATGCGTACTACAAGAAGCGATAATAATAATTATTTGAGAATATAATTTGAATAGTACAATGATAATTAAAATGAAAAGGAAATATTTAGGAACCTGTATTGTTCCATATATTTTTGTGTTATTTGTAGCATTATTATATCTGGACTCTGGTAACTGCTGGCAACATTTGTAACATCCATTTTTACTCGTAGCCTCCTACGATGGTTGCCTATGTTGAGAAGCTGGGCCATAGTTTCACATATTATTATAGCAATATAATTAAAAAATCAATATTTCAAGTCTTAAATTTACAAATTTTACAGGCAGGGGAGGCGAGTTGTTATGTCGGATGGCTTCAACCAGTAGCTACAGCAGTCGGTGCCCTCCACCGTTCAATCCCCATGAATACATCTATCGCTCATGCATATTTTTAAGTCATTTTAGAACGCAAGATTTTCGTAGCAATTTCACATAAATCTGTTTAATTCAAAGAAAAATTGTACAAAATAAGAAAATTTCCATGTTGCAAAAAGTCTCAGTTTTTTTAAAAACACACGGCTATTCTCTGTTACGAGCAACCCAGCAAGCTTTAGTTTTGTACTAAAATTCTTTTTCTTTTTTTGAAAAATCCAAAATGACCTTCTAATGCTTAGAAAATGGAGCATATTGTAGAAATCAAAGAATAGATAATAAATAACCCATATTGATGAAAAGTACTCAAAAATCCTGTCCTACAAAGTAGGAGAATGACTAAGTTAAGTTGGAGGATTTCGTCCCATTACTCTGTAAATTTTTAAAGTACAATAGATATTTTTAGAGATAATATCTTTATGTAAAAGACTTTTTTATATCTTTTGGATCAATTCTTTATTAGTCATGGGAAAAACTTTTGATTCCTTATTAGCCACACAAAAATTTAAATTTTCTTATCAACTGCTAATATTAACTTTCTTTCTTTATTCATCACTCTTATACATTTTATAGACTTGAAAAAAAAGTTGTTTGCCCCTCAATCATTTTTTTACTAAGTTTTCTTATTACCTATTTTAATAAATATTACAAAAATCAATTTTATCTCACAAATTTACATTATGGCCTACAAACTTAAAGTAAATAAAGTGGTTCAGATTAAATTTTAAAATTCGAATTTGAATTTGAATTGTAAGTAAAATTTTTCCTTGTGAAATTTTATATGCCCCAAAACCAAACAACATCCACTAAAATGAGTAATAATAAAATTTAGAAAAAATTGAAAGAATAGCAAAAATGTCTTTTTGGTGAATAAGAAAAGAAAGTTAACATTAGTAGTTGATAAAAAAAATCAAAATTTTGAGTGGTTGATAAAAAAATACAAGTTTTTTGGATGGCTAATAAAAAATTTACCCATATCTTTTAGTGTAGCTATATATAAAACTTTGCATGTATTGCTTCTTTCTTATTTCTTATAAATAGAAATTTATTCCTTATCTAACTTCTCATATAGTTTCAAACTTAGTCTTTTTATTAAAACTGGTTGTAAAAGATAATTGGTATGATGTATAACAACTATAATATTATAACATGTTTTATATTTTGTATTAGCTTTAAAATTTCTAGAGTGTATTTAGCTAAATATGTAATAAATTTTTATATAATAAAATAATATATATTTAGAATATATGTGTAATAATATGTAATGTAATCTATCCTACCTATTAATTTAATAAGGGTTGTCAGTACGGAAAGGCTTCGTGTCACACTCCTAACAAATTTCCCCGCTCCAGCAACCGAAAATGTCGCACCCGCTCTCTTTCCGAAACTTCGTTAGTTGGCGTCCTGCGCTTGGTCAGTCTCACATCTAGGAGTGATAGAGGTTGAAGAAAGAGCTTCGGCCCAGTTGTCAATGCACGTGGTTGGATCGTAGATCAGAGAGCCACACGTGATTTCCTCAGGCATATATCCCTTTTGTTAAAATTACTTTTCTATGGTAAATTTTCAGGAGTCCACGGGGAACTTGGTTTGGTTTTCAAAGTTTCCTAAGCGGTCTCGTTAAATCCGTTTCGTCGAGCTCTTCGCGTAGTAACTTTCGGGATCCTTTTGAAAATGTTTAGCTCTGTAATTTAAATTTCAATATAATTATTCAAATTTAAATTTGCCGCGCAAATTAGTGTCTCACCTTTTTCATGTTGTGCTTAGTTGGAGACATGGAAGAGGAGTACCGCAAGCTCAGTTTAATAACCTGAACCTCGACTACGACCCAGATCTATCAGACGAGTCGTATTCCTTGATGAATCTTGTACCTAATATTTAAACCGAATGTTTTGTATGAAATTATAATTTGCATGCCATTAAGAACCATATGTAATCTGAGATTAATACCATTATATGTTAACTGTCATATGTAATCTAAAATTAATACCATTATAAATACTATTTTACAATAGTATTAATCTTAAATTGCTTTCCAGAGAATAATATTAATCTTAATTTATATTTATAATCAAGTTAATGAACTCAAACCCAAATACAAGACTTGGTTTTCAAAGAGTAAAAATAAAATTGCATACTGCTATTACTTAATTTTCAGCTCATAACATGTAGTAGCGCAAGTACAGAAAATATGTACAGAGAAGCCCTACTGCCTGTCCTGTTATATAATACTCTCTCCGTTCACTTTTATAAATCGTTCTAACTTTGGATATGAGAATTAAAAATAAAAATAAAAAAATATGACACGCAAAAAACAAAAAAAAATAGAGATTTATTGCGAATAGAGAAAGCGTATTGAAAAGAGAGAAATGCGTATTGAGAAGTGATCATCTTTTTTCATGTGCAGTTCTCCTTTTTACTGATAGTTTTTAGTTTCCTTCATCTTTGTAGCAAATGATTCTATTCAAGCTTGCAGTAATCATCTTTTCATTTATCACCAGTTGAATGAAAAGATGATTATTGTAACCCTTTCCCTTTTTTTTAGCTCTCTGTAACCTTCTCCTTTTTCTTGCAGCTTCAAGATGAAGTCCTTAATTATTCGGGTACTAAAAGATTCTAATGTTAAAAAGGTACGGTAGTGTTTTCATTTGCA
Source organism: Zoysia japonica (assembly GCA_001602275.1). NCBI lineage: Eukaryota > Viridiplantae > Streptophyta > Magnoliopsida > Poales > Poaceae > Zoysia > Zoysia japonica. The sequence continues at coordinate 1,651,949 of BCLF01000021.1, read as the reverse complement.
CTTCCAGGAGTATTTTCTTTTACCTTGCATGTTTAGCATAACAGCTTCAAAGGTATTTCCATGCTGACACATACCCATGGATCAAACAGTTAAAGCAACCAGAACGATTAAAGCTTCAAGAACTGTAGGAAGTAATGAAATATGAGTTGTTTGTTAGTTCATCATTCACGGCATGTATTGAAATTTAATCATTGCAGGTTTCACATTAAGTCTTGCTCATAATGGAACAGCCTTTACATCAAGTTGTCTTGCCTGTATTTACACTTGTGTCGTGTTGTTTTATCTGTAGCGGAAGAGGAGTGCGGCAAATTGTCTTTCTGTATAAGAAAGGGGCTGCATTACTTGCAATGTCCGTAGGGTAAGCATATGTACTAGTAAAAATATAAGTATATAGAAAAAATAATATGTTTAATTGTTGTTGCCATACCGATATCATTAAGCTAGATCCGCCAATAACTATAGCAGGATAGCAACTTTACGACACCAAGGGGTCTACTTAATGGGTGCGAGCACTAACTTTTAATGGGTGCGAGCACTAACTTGCCTAACTATGTTTAGGGCTTTTTTACAGAGCTCTCAGCGAGCTGATTATTTGAAGTCACTCTTAATTCTCTTTAATTTTTTTTGAAGTGATTTTGTAACTAAAAGTAATTCTTTTTTACTCTTTAAAATAAACTTCTAGAATCAAAAGAAAAAATCATTGCAGAGAATAAGAGAAGCCACTTTTTTTTTCTAGCCTTTTAGTTTATTTTAAAAAATCACTTCACAGTCACTTTTTTAAAAAAACATTATTTAATATTACTGTTTGAAAATTAAGAGCTCCAAGCTCTGCTAAAGGGCCCTTAGTTACGGGTCATCTATGGCTGCATACCATAATTACTGATCATCTACGGTGGAATACCACAGTAATTACTAGAGATCGCACAACGTACACTGCACCAGCGGCGGATTTACCTGAGTCCGGCTGAGTACCAAAATATTTGGGTTTCTGGAGGAAAAGAACAGGTATCATTAGCACTCTACGATGCAGCAACCAAATCACCAACAGACAGAGCGAGCCCCTTCCCTGGAAGGAAGATCCGGATTCAGCACATAACATTTCCACGAAGAAAGACGGTCGAGCCAGCTATGGCGTTCGAATAAGCACGGAAATCAAATGCAGCTCGGGTCGGATCTCCACCGCATGGTGGACGGGAGGACGACATCGAGGTGAAGAGGCGTGGCTGCGGCAGAGAGGATACATCGAAGCTTAAATCCGAGCGAGAAGAGGGGGACAAGGGCACTGACCTTGAAGCGATGGCGCCGGGCTCCCGCAGTGGTCATTGTCGGCTGTGGCAGAGGTGGGGATGAGGGCAGGGGGAACAGGCAGAGCGGAGCACCAAGGCGTGTGGCCTTTTTTTTTGGGAGGTGGGCAATTGTTTTTTCAGAAAGGGAAGACGACTATAAGTGCAATGTTGTCCATGTATATGCAGATGTATACACTATTTTAATTCAAAAGGAAGAAGAAAAGGAGGGGATACTCTTCTAGTTTTAAAATATTGATACTATTTATTTTTAATATCATCTTTGAGTATTTATCTTATTAAAATTTTCATTGAAGTGTGTAAATTAATAATCATGTTTCAAATATCTTAAATAATAAAATAAATTATAACAAAATACATAATATTTATTATTCTTTTAAATAAAATAAATGAATAAAAATATAATGTTAAAAGTTAACGGTGTCGATATTTTAAAACTGAGTGTAGTAATAAAAATGTTTAGAATTTAGATATGGGCAGCTTGCTGCCCCCGTACTGTTAGAGCAACTCCAACGGGTACTAAAATTTGAGTACCTAAATTAGTATTTAGGTAGTTGTTAAATCGATATAGGTAGTTAAAACGTTTTCAACTCCAACAAGTAATTAAATATACATAGGTAAAAAAATAAATTAGCCATATCATCATAAATTATGGCTTGTGGGTTGTTTTTAGTAAGGTTTTCAGAGGTAGAGTGAGCTAAAGTATGGCTTTACGTAAATATCAGATTTGGTGGAGATGAAGATAGCTAAAGTATTGATATAGGTATATGTTGAACTGGCGTTTTTTTATTTAAGTACTTAAATTAGTGTTTAAGTACCCCAGTTTATATACCTATTAGAGTTGCTCTTACAATTTATCAAGGCGATTTTTATGTTACTCCCTCTGTCCATATTTCACAGGCGTATTAAGCCAAATGATTTATCTACAATTGAAGGGCGTATTTCAGTTTTCACTTGGGCCATGCAACCGGCTGTTTAATTGACGTTAAGTGCGCGCAAAAAAAAAAAAAGATTGAATCCGTATGCAGAGGAGCACTACGCGTATCTATGCGCATGCAAAGTTAACTTGCGAATGCAAGGGCGCACATGGCACGCAGAAACTGAATCACATGCAGCAGAAGCATGCAAAATTAATTGGTGTCCTTAATTAGTTGAGAATTCTAAGCGCTATCAACAGGATGGCAACATAAGTTATTGTTTCCCTTGATCTTTGCGTAGATGACTAATACGCCTATAAAATGTGGAAGGAGGGATTACTAAGTTTTTATCAAAGGAGTCTGACTTGGGGTTCACTGGTTTAGTCGCATAGGCATGAACAAAACCATATGTCCATACAGTATTCTTTTTCATTGGAAAAATTATATACAGACTATCTTGACTTCAAAAGACAAATTTTTTAGGTCTGTCTAAAAATATTAGTATTTTGGTATTAAAAGGAAGAAAAAAGATCTTTAGAGCATCTCCAACAGGTGACTAAAATAACAAAATATTGATTTAGGTATTAAAGAAAAAAAAATACACTCCAATCTCTATATAGGAAAGTTGGAACATCTTCTCGGGCAGAGATTGTGCCACATTGCCTGGCTAAGATTGTGACACGTCACCCCGCTCCGACCCGACCGCTTCCATCTCGGCGCCGTCGCCGGCCCCCGCCTCTGCCCCGGCCTCGCCCCGCCTTCGCGAGGGCGCAGCTCCGCGCCGTCCCTGCCTCGCCGCCTTCGCCCTTCCCCACGTCGTCCCTAACTCGCCGCCTTTGCCCCTTCCCTCACCGTCCTGGCCACGGTTGTCCTGGCGCTCCTCCCCCTTGCACCTCGGCCGTTCCGCCTCGCCAGCTGCCCCTCCTCACCACAACACGTGGTGAGAAGCTATCCCATATTCCCCTATTTCTCCGTCAATCAAATTTGCGTTGCAGCTCACTGCTTTCCTGTTGTTTGGAATGGTAATGATTTCTGATTGCTGCTCTCTGCCACTGTTGGGTTCTGTAGCCGGAGTGTCGCTTTGTTTCCCACCAAGCTGCTCAGGGTAGAGACTCGATTAGGCCTATCTGGAATCCTTGTATGCTTGTTGGGTCGCAGCTTCTTGTTATCACTTCGTTCAAATTGGGAATGCAATTCAATAATGTGTTTGTGCTGCGATGATGTCATATGAAGTGTCACTTAAAAATGGATTTAATAGCTCTGTACTATGTCATCTCTAATTCAATCTCTTTACTGATTTTCATTTCCCTGGCCTTATTAGCTAATCACACCTGTCAATTGTCCTGGATTACCAAATTTCAACAGACACCTTTGCATATTTCACAAAATCTGGTAAACTCAACCATTTTTAATTGATTAGCAACTGCAGTTCGTGGATCCTCTGTACTTTTGCAGGCCCTGGAGAGAGAAATAACTATCGAAAAAGAAAATGCAACCAATTGGATATCAGATTGTCAACAGAAAGTTCAAGAAAAACTACTAGAAGCCAGCCTGCTTCAGAGTAACCTAAAGGTTCCGTATCATACCATTTAAATACTTTGTTCTGCACTTTACATTTTTTTATTTTCTCTTCATTTCTTATATGACATTATCTGTGTTTTTTCATTTCATGGTGCATAACGAGCTTTATCCATCATGGTGTTCAAAAGAGGAAAAAAAACCTTTACCCATCATGGAGCAGCCACTCCTTTAGACCATGTTTACCAGAGCTCCAGCTCTGCGGTTCATGCTAAATTCGGAATTTGTAGAATAAAACAACGTGATTTAACTTCTATTCTAATGATAGAGACTGGAGGGGTAACCTCTCCTCTAAAAGAAAAAGGCACTAAAACAAAAGGAACAGACTAAAAATTTTGACCACCTGAATACTTCAACAAACTATTAAACTTGTATGTTACATCTATTATTGCTGCTGAAAGAATCAAATATTTATCAACGATTAATTTTTCTGTTAAAGAGAAGAACCTGAATTTTATTTTTATCCTACAAGCAGAGCAGTATCAGGCAATCATCCTGACTTTCATTTCTGTTGGAACAGTGGAAAATTATTCTTTTTTTTGCTCAGGTGTTCTTGCTCTTATAAAGCGACATGCTAGAGATATCAAATGTCAATCAAACTGGAAAGGAAAGCACAGGGTTAATTTACTATTTGTACTATCTAATATAGATCCAGCTCAATGGATAGGCAATGACAGAACATAATAAAAGAATGATTGCCACCAAACTATGCCCATGACAGTTTCTTGGTAGAGGCAATCTGGTCAACAACACTAACAAAGAGTTCGATACATACTACTTCATGAAGAAAATGAACTTTTTTCTATAAGACCCAGTGTTAAACCCTCCTCAATTATTATGTCTAAACTTGATACAGAAATGCCAAAAGGGGGCACAGTCTAGCCAACTAACAATATAGCACTGTTGATGCCGAAATCAGGTCCGGGTCAACACACCGCTCGCACGTCCGTGTGCGGGAACATCGACGTTTCTTTAACGTCGGGTTTGGGGCAGCATCTAGACAATCTCGCCTCGGGAGGGACCCTGTCGGAGGAGGATCGTCTTAAGATGATCCGGGCTCGGTCAAGCCAGCCGGATCGCCTTCAGACGTCGCCGAGACAAAGGAAGAACAGCACGAGAGTCGGGTAAAGAGATTAGGGTTTGGAGACGAACGAAATGTAAAAGCAAATTGTTTTGATCGATTGGGATGATCCTCAACCGGCCATGGATCTCTGTTTTATAGAGGAGGGATGGTTTTATCTCTCAGGGCAACTAATCTCACGAGTTAGAAGGAAATTAGAATCAATCAGCTGAAAACTTTACTAAATCAGCGTTATTGGAGTCTACGGTAAAGTGTCGTACACTTCGGTGACCAGAGTCTTCGGTAAAGTGCCGGAGGTTCCGTCGTGTAATTCTTCGAACCTGAGAGGGCTCACCGGACACTCCAGCAACGTGGCGAACACTCCGGTGGGCTGAGTGCCTGCACCCGAGAGGGCTCCGGACACTCCGACAATGTGCCGAACACTCCGGTGAGCTGTGTGCCCAAATCCGAAAGGGCTCACCGAACACTCCGGCAACGTGCCGGTACTCCGGTGGCCCTGTGATTTTTGGGTGTCAATAAGCACAAAGCAACTTTAGTACTTCAACAGTTCAATGTTGGCTGGAGCTTTTACCCATTTTGTACAAAATGTTTGAAAACTCCACGCATCCTTTGTTTGTCAAAGTTAGTGTAGCTAAACATAATTTGGTTCACCTCAATTTGGTTCTACTCACCCTCAGATCATTGCATGAGGACAGGGTTACATTACTGCGTAAAGAATGACCCTACAGACATTATTTTTTTGACCAAGCCATCTGCTGAGGCCGCAAAACAGCCTGAATTTTTCAACCCAAACACCTAGAAAACTTGTAATCTTCAGTATATTAAACAACAACAACAACAAAGACTTTAGTCTCGAGCAAGTTGAGGTAGGCTAGAGATGAAACCCTGAGAGACGACTTAAAAAAGAGCAACAACCGGCAATCAAGGTTCAGACATGTGAATTACTAAACTCCACGAACTCCTATCTAAAGCTAACTCTTTATGATATCCCAATCCTTCAGATCTCTCTTCACAGACTCTTTTTAAGTCAAGTTTGGTCTACCTTTATCTCTCTTCACATCGTTTGGTCGACTTACTATCTCGCTACGAACCGGTGCTTCCTGTGGTCTTCGTTGAATATGTCCGAACCACCTCAAACGATGCTGCACAAGTTTCTCTTCAACTGGTGCTGGTGCCACTCCTAATCTCTCCCGTATGTCATCGTTCCGGACACGATCTCTCTTTGTGTGGTCACACGTCCATCTCAACATACGCATGTCGGCTACGTGTGGCTGTTAGACATGTTGCTTTTTCGTAGGTCAACACTCAGCTCCATATAGCATAGCAGGACGAATTGCAGTCCTATAAAATTTACTCTTGAGTTTTTGAGGCACCCTACTATCACATAGGACTCTATAAGCTTGACACTACTTTAACCATCCGGCTTTAATTCTATGACTTACATCTTCATCGATATCTCCATCTTTTTGCAATATTGAACCAAAATAACGAAAAGTGTCCTACTTGTGTACCACCTGACCATCAAGTCTAACATCTACCTCCTCGACTGTGGTAGCACTGAAATCACACCTCATATACTCTGTTTTAGACTTACTAAGTCTAAAACCCTTTTACTCCAAAACATATCTCTATGATTTTAACTTCTGGTTCACCCCTATCCTGCTCTCATCCACTAGCACCACATCATCCGCAAAGAGCATATATCAAGGAATGTCCCCATGGAAGTCTCGTGTGATCTCATCCATCACCAAAGTAGAAAGATAAAGGCTCAGAGCCGACCCTTGGTGCAGTCTTATATTAATTGAAAACTCATTGGTGTCTCCATCACTTGTTCGAACACTTGTCACTACATCTTTGTACATATTTTTAATGAGGTTAATGTACTTTGTTGAGAATTTGTGCCTTTTCAATGCCCACTATATAACGTTACTAGGCACTTTATCATAAGCCTTCTCTAGGTCAATGAAGATCATATGCAGATCTTTCTTCTGTTCTCTGTATCTCTCCATCAGTTGCCTTATTAAGAAAATTGCCTCCAGAGTGGATCTCTCGAGCATGAAACCAAATTGGTTTTGGGTGACTCTCGTTGATCCTCATAGACGGTGCTCAATAACCCTCTCCCATAGCTTCATTGTGTGGCTCATTAACTTAATCTCTCGATAGTTAGTACAACTTTGCACATCTCCCTTATTCTTAAAGATCGGTATTAAAGTACTCTACCTCCACTCGTCAGGCATCTTGTTTGATCGGAAGATGAGATTGAACAACTTGATGAGTCAAACTATTGCTAACATTCTCAAGACATCTCCACCTTCAATGGAAATCTTATCCGGACCCAACACCTTACCTCCTTTCATCCTTTTCAAAGCCTCCTTTAACTCGGATTTCTGAATTCTTCTCACAAAGTGCCTATTTAGGTCATCGAAAGAGATATCCAACTCAATGGATGAGCTTCCACTATCTTTGTTCAAGAGTTTAACGAAATACTCCCTCCATCTATTCTTGATCTCTTTATCATTTACTAACAGACGCTCTGCTTCATCTTTAATGCATTTAACTTGGGTGAGGTCCCTAGTTTTCCTCTCGGCTTTTGGCTATCTCATAGATGTCTTTTTTCCCTTCTTTCGTGTCTAGTCGATGGTACAAGGCATCAAACATCCAACCTCTTGCCTCACTCATCGCTCGCTTCGCGGTCTTTTTTGCTAATTTATATTGTTCTATGTTGACCGCGCTCTTATCAAGGTGTACCCATTGAAAGCACTCTTTTTTCTCTTTGATAGCCTTCTGGACATTCTCGTTCCACCATCATGTGTCTTCGGCTTCATGTCTGGCTCCTCTAGTCACACCAAGCTTCTCTGAGGTTATTTTTCTAATGCAAGCGGTCATCTTCAACCACATAACATTTGTATCATCTTCTGCCTGCCAAGATGCCTCCTTGATAACCCTTTCTTTAAAAGTATGTGATGCATCTTCTTTAAGCTTTCACCACTTTGTCCTTTTCACTTTGATTTGCTTTCTCCACAGAGAGCGCAACTGAAAGCAAAAATCTGCAACCACAAGTCTATGCTGAGGTACCACACATTCTCCTGGTATCATCTTACAGTCGAAGCAAGCATGTCTATCTTCTCTTCTTGCTAAGATAAAATCAATTTGGCTACAGTGAGGACCACTCTGAAAGGTTACTAAATGAGAGGCTCTTTCTAAAATAGAAGTTCGCAACAAACAAATCATAGGCCAAAGCAAAGTCCAAAACCCCCTCTCCTTCTTTATTCCTACTCCCGTAGCCTAAACCACTATGCACCCTCTCAAAGCCTACGCTAGAAGAGCCAATATGCCTATTTAAGTCTCCTCCTATAAAGAGCTTCTCAGCGATAGGCACACTGCTGACCATCGTATCTAAATCCTCCTAGAATTGCTTCTTGGCTCTCTTATCCAGACCTATTTGAGGGGCATAAACACTAATTACGTTCAAAACTAAATCTTCAATAACTAGCTTCACTAGAATAATCCTATCTCCGTGCCTCTTGATGTCCACCACACCATCTTTAAACCTCTTGTCGATCACAATGCCTATCTGTTTTTTCTATCAATATCCCCGTGTACCAAAGCTTGAAACCGATATCTTCCACCTCCTTTGCTTTGACCCTTCCATTTCGTCTCCTGAACACAAAGAATAATCACACGTCGCCTAATCATAGCATCGACTACCTCTCGAAACTTACTTGAGAGCGACCCTACATTCTAACTACTTACCCGCAACTTACAAGGCTCGACTAGCATCCGTCGAGTCAAATGCGAAGATCTTTGCTCATTTTCCACTACACCCGGGCCACGACGTAGCGCGTCACTAAGGATGCGACGACCCGATCTTTGCACACTTGTCATCGCATCCAGATCACGATACGGCACGGCGCATCACTAAGAATGTGGTGACCTGACCCTTGCTCATTTTTCACCATACTCGAGTTCCGGCACAGCGTGTCGCTAAGAGGGTTACGTCCCGACAAAATTCTTTGGGGTTTTATTTTTATGGGAATGGCTATAATAGTTGTTAGCTCGCCATGTCTAACACAACCCACTAAATTATCCGGGCTAGATACCAGCTATGTCGGCAGAGTACCCTCCTCCTTTATCCGGGCTTAGGACCGGCTATGTTAAACGTAAAGCTTCAGTATATTAAACAACCTTGCAATTCACATACTATGTTGACAAGACATGAATTACTTAAGCGATTTTAATGGCAGCTTAACAGAAAACATGATATACCACAAGCAAGGAACATTGCACAATTATTGTGACTGTACCAAAATGAGAAAGTACCCTCACATCGTTCATGAGGAGTACTCAGAAGAGATTTATGATGAGAAGCGTCAGGATTCAATAAAAGATTGTGATCTAGACATATTTGAAGGTCAGTTTACATGTTGTTGATAATTAATTTTTTTATCTTTACTCTAAGAAACTCTATTGGTTCTTTATTTGCTTGAGGAAACATGGTAACCACAATTATTAAGAAGGAAATGATGATAGTGATCTCGATGGGACCAAACATGCATTAGTATTTTTGTATGGTTCGTAAGCAAATGAAACCCTTACAATGCTTGATTTTGCTTTGCAGTTAGCCTAAGTTTGAGTAACTTACCAACAGCTTGGCAGTATCCTCAACACAAATCAACCAACATCAGCGGACTTTGCCAGTGTGTTACTCCTGGTACAATCTTCTCTCGAATGTTAGTGCATAACAGCATTAATAAGAAATTAGAACAGATGAGGCAAAGGGTTCTGCTTGTATAGATGGAATGAACTCAATAACAAACAGGTGCGAAATGCATGCTGAGTCCTAAAAATATTTCCTAAACTCCCACTTAAGAACAATCTTCCATAATTTGAACATCCAGTACTGAACTAACAGCTCGGCAGAATCTTCCTAATAAAAACCCACATGCACTGTTTGGCAGAATCCTCAACACAAATCAACCAACATCAGCCACCACATTCAGAACTCGATCCGTCCCTCTCGTGCTTGATGAAGTGAAGGAAAGCTCTCAGTTATGCCTCTCTGGGGTTCATCCTGGACTTGAGGGAGTAGCTGTGGATTTCTGGTCCTCCACCTGGATAAAAGGGAGTAGAGGGAACGTGAGGTCCATTTGAATTTTAGGGGAAGGTTCTAGGGGCAATGGGAAGTGCGCGGGAGAAGCCGGGTACTGACCAAAATCGCGGGTTTTGGGGAGGAGACATCGACGCCAGGCGCATGCGCATTGACCACAGCAAAATGGCTCCGCCATGAAGGCAGATGTGCACGGGGCACCGGAGACCGGCAGATGAGGGAGCAGATGGGGCGGAATGGCGGCTGAGGCGCTGTTTTCTGTAGCGGCTACAGCAGTCTAGAGGCAGCAGACAGTGATCAACAGCTTGAAGGCGGAGGGAACAACCGAGGGCGGTGGCTTGGATAGCGCCCTGGCAGCTTCCGATTTGACGGCCATATACACAGTGGGCACGGGCACAGCAGGCGCGGGCTTGAAGATGGCGCACGGACGGGGAACAGAGGCGGCGAAGCGGTGGCTGGGGCGACGGGATGGGGCCCACCTGGCAGGATCTCCATGTGCGGTGTCACCACCTCGCCAGTGGAGCCACGCCGGAGGGAGGCGAAGGTGGCCGAGGGGAGGCAGTTTCTTGGCCGACTGGGGATGCTGGGCGGCTTCCGCCCCGGCGGCCGCGCCATTGCTGGGCGAGGCGGCGAGATGAAACCCTAAACCCGAAGCGAAGGGGATGCATTGCAACGGGTCCGACCGGCGGCGCGTTGGAGAGGAAGGCGGCGCGGGGCGGGGCGGGGCCGACCGGTGACGCGGGCGCGAGGATGGGAGCGGGGCGGGGCCCAGTTGTCGGCGCATGATAGAAAATCGACCCGGATGCATATGAGCCGCGCGATGGAGATCCAGCGGCCGAAAACGTGAGTTGCCAGAAAGGCAAGACTCACCACAAGTCACGTTTATAGGAGTAGAGATATTATTATTAGTATAATTATTATTTTGATTATTATTAGTAACTATATTATTAATGAGAATAATCTGTAATTATCATCTCTAGTTATTATTTATTTTTAATTAAAAAGGTCTGATGATGTCATCATGATGCAATGCTGATGCAGTAAAGGAATTTGATTTATTTTGTACTGAAAAACATTGGTTTATTCCGGTGCGTTGGATTCAAAATTGATGGATTAAGATTTATACAACTCACGTGGTCTAATCTAAGCCTGTGGATTTCAAATCGACGGATCGGATTTAAAATAAAACAAAAGGATATCTGATTTGATCTGGGCCATCAATCAGAGATCAAGCGGCCAAGAAGGCCTGTGGCCAGCTAGCCGGCGCGACCAGAGGCTAGCACGGTGGCTGCCATAGATGGCCTGAGGCGGCGCTCTGGTGGCCGGATCTCTGTGGTGGCAAGGGGAAATCGGAGAGGGAGACCTGGGAGTGCTTACCAGGAGGCTTGAACGGCGGCAAGGACGGCCGAGGCGAGCGCGCGACGGCGAGATGGTGGGGGCGACCTTCGGCGGTGGCGCGAGGCTCCTCCGGGTGATGGTGGGCGGCGAGACTTGGGCAGCCTGGAGCGGTGAGGCTCAGGGACGAGCGGCACGGGTCGGACGAGGCCGGGGCGGCTCTGAGGGGCGGTCACGGCGGTGGCTCGAGCTTGGGGCGCGATGGCTAGGGTTTGGGCGCGATTTGGGGGAGGGGGAGAATTATAGGGGCAGAGGCTGCTGTGTCGGGGAAGTGGTTGGCGTGCAAATAGGGATGAACTTGCATGAGGATCAGGGCTCCGTTGCCGAGATCAGCAGCGCAGCTGCTACCTCCTGGAAATCCGGCCGAAGGTTGGGGATGACGAGTGGGGCCCGCTGGTCAGTGAGAGAGAGGAAGGGGGAAGAAGGGTGGGCGGCTGGCCCTTGCTGGGCTGCTGCTTGGGCTGAGGGAGAGTGGGCCACGGGGGAGGGCTGGGAGAAAGAGAGGGAAAGAGGAGAGGTGGCACAGGAGAGTTTTATTCTTTTTCTTTTATTTCTTTCAATTTGTTTATTAATTAATTCTTTGTCAGGTTATTTCAAAACTTCGAAATGAGAGAATCAGTTTAATATATTTTGAGATAAATGCATTTTACTTCATTCGAACGGTTTCAAATAAAAACATATTTTAAGACATCTTTTTTTATAATCCAAAATTCAGGAAAACATCTCTTTTTTCCTTTTTTTTATTCCCTTTATTCTTTTTTCATTTATCTTTGATTACAATTTCTTTTGTCCAATCATTTATTATAAAAAATAGAAGATTTTGTTTGAAAATATTTGAGATAAATTCATTGAAACCTTTTTAAATAAAACCAAATTTCATAATAAAGATCATATTTTCAAGACATCTTTTCGATAATCAAATTTGGGCAAACACCTCTTTATTGTTGCTGTTCTTTTAATTCAATAAACTTGGTTTTAAAATAAATACAAAATCATTTTATTAAAGTAAGTTAATATTAAACAAAAACATGAAAACTTTATTTTCAAGAAATTTTTTAATACATTTAAAATTCAAAACAAATGAATAACAATTTATAATCTTTAAAATAATTACAAATTTACTTCATATGAGTGAAAAAGGTTCACATCCCCAAATTAGAAAATTTGGGGTGTGACAGAACCGAAGTGGGAATACCATTCATGATAAGGTAATTACATATTTAGTCATCTCACCTCGAATCCTCATTGTTAGTAACATAATTCTTTCATGTGTATTTCATAGATTGAGGAGGCTGAGAAGATGAATAGGACTATCTACAACAACAACAAGCCATTTCAGTTCAGGCATTCTGGCTTAGGCTAAGAAACCAACCAAAATGGATTGAGAGAATGCAACAACTGGTGACAAACAGAACAAAAAAGAGATGATAGGTATCTAAAGAACAACTGGAGGCAGTCATAACTTCTGATCGTATACATATTGAGACTGACAATCTGGTGAGGGCTATGGGGCACCTATAGATAGTGACCCTTCAGTAAATGGCCATATAGATGTCCATGCTCCAAAAAGACTCATAGGTAAGAAGAGGGCAAATGAGGCATTGCGCAAAGGTGGCAATGATGTACTTACAGAGGCACTGGATGTACTATGGGATAAGAAAAAAGATAGTACATGCTAAGAAAGATGTGAAGGAAGGGGAATGGTATGCAAAGACGAATGAGCTAGACAAAGAGAGGCTTGAGATTGATAGACACAGGCTTGCAAGTGAAGAACAAAGAAATTTGAGGGAACAAGAGAAGAATGCCAACCAAGCTAACAGTTTGCTATTACAAAGAACGGCTGAAAATGAGAGAGTTATGACCTTGGATTTATCTACCATGGCTGAACTTCGAAGCAGTTCTACATTTGCCTTCAGAAAAAAAAATTATGTCTCCATGTATGAACAACTCCAATTTAGCAGTCTGTTTTAACACATGTTATGTTCCATGCTTAGTTTTTGGACATATGCCGGTTGCTTAATTGTTTAGACATATGTTCCTGTTTAATACATGTTATGTTCCTATTTAAGACATGTTGATTTCTGTTTCCGACATCTGGTTTGTTTGCTTCTTGTATAACCAAATGACCAAAACATGGCTTTCTGGTGATTAGAACTGAAGAAATATTGGTTGCTTCCTGTATTACAAAAATGTTTATTTTATTCTACTAGCAACTGCACTGTAAAACTAAAGTGTGTTGACTGAAAATAGGTAAAGAATAAAATACTAAGGTACTACAGCAAAACTTCAAACTAAATGAAAGGGCTTAGATGTCGTCTAGAGCGGGGGGGGGGGTGTGAACAGATGTTCCTGAATATTAAGGGCCCCTTTGGCAGAGTTTCCAGCTCTTGATTCTTCGGATTTACTCTTGATTCTCCTGTGAAGTGATTCTGATGGCTGAAAGTGATTCTCTTTCATTCTTTAGGATAAACTCTTAGAATCAGGACAGAGAATCACTTCACAGAATTAGGAGAAGCTACTTTTTTCAGGTCCTAGCCCTTTAGTTTATTTCAGAGAATCACTTCACAAAATCAGACAAGAATAACTTCTCCTGAAAAACAGCATTTGGGAGAGCTCCCCTGATTCTGCCTGAGAACCAGGAGCTGGGAGCTCTGTCAAAGGGGCCCTAACATAAACTCGCAACGGAAATTAAAATTGCCAAAACCGAAACTTTTGGTTTAGCAATCCAGAACTTCCGGTTTTGTCTGGACAGTTAAAACTGATAGTAAATAAATACTGAAAGCGGAACTTCTGATTTTCTCGGGAGAGAAGATTAAACCTGAACTTTGAGAAACTACCCAACACTTAGGCTTCTCATAAATCACACAATTCTCACAAAGAGGGGGTTGGGAGAGCTCTAGAATGCTTTGGCTTAGTTGTGGATGTGGGCAACACTAGCTGCAACCACTAAGGGGAGGGAGAAACTTTCAGTTTTCCAAATCGAAACTTTTGGTTTTCAAAGGAAACGAGCCATTAGACACAACTCAGGGCAAACCGGAACTTCCGGTTTGGAAACTCCGGCAAAGTGCCAAACACTTCGTGTCAGGATTATATACCCCCGGGTACCTAAAGGCCCAACAGGGACGCGATATCCCAGCTGCGGGATTACGGCCCGCGGCCCAACTTCACGGCCCACGAAGAGTTTCATCGTATCGCGAATTGAAAGGATGGTTTGACCCCATAGGGTCAGGACTGTCCAGAGATGCCGCACGATTCCCCCACAGCCGAACTCTCTCGAAGGAGCTGGCCCGCTAGAGGTGGATCACGACAAGGGTTCAACGGTCATATCTGACAGGCACAGAGATTTCTGACGACATAGGGAGAAGGTAAAGCTGCCCGAAAGACGGTAAAGCAACCAGACAAAGCGGTAAAGCAATACAGAAGGAGATAAAGCGTTTCGGCGGCAGGTAAAGCTGCCCGCCGAGAGATAGAGCCAAACGGTAAAGCGACCTTTGTCCCCTGACAAAGGACAGAAGGACGATTCGAAAAGCGCCGACCGTCTGTTTCGGTGTCAGCGGGCGCCAGAAGATCAACCTCGCAGAAGATAGCGGCCCCACTCATCATGAGGCTGACCGAGACAGTGACCCCACCTGTCAGGGCGTCAAGTCATGTAACTGCGGTCCGACCCCTATATAAAGGGGCACTGGGGACGTTAGAAGTCAAGTCATTCAGTTCTTGTTCACACACACAAGCCATGAGCGCAAGGGGTTCTCTCGTGCAAGGGCCCTTTCGCCATTGTAACCCTGTTACGAGCTTATACGATACATCCACCTCACCCTTGGACGTAGGGTATTACGCCTCCAAGGCGGCTTGAACCAAGTTAATTCTTCAGTCTTTCTTAGGCTAGGCCACTTTGAATACAAAGAGCGCACCTAATCCCCTCTCTGATTACGTAAATTTTACTGTGCCGGTGGTCAGAACACCGACAGTTGGCGCGAGGTAGGGGGTCTTTGTGGTGCGTTTTCGCTTTGCTTTTTGATGGCTTCGATTTTCGCCCTGGTGGGAGAGACTTCGATCGCTCACCTTCGTTTTGGGAGTTTCGCGGTTGCCATCGCCCGTGATTGTCGATCATGGAGCGACCCCGTCTTCGCTGCTAGCTAGGCCTTCCGCTTTGGAAGCCTAGACTTCGTCGTTGACAACGGCGGCGAGCTTCATCTTCAGACCCCACGCAAGCGGCGTGTGCCTCGTTGTCGTTCGCCTCATGCCGTGCTGGGCCACAACCCGACTCGGGAGTGTTTCATGCTACAGCCTCCCAAGGCCGCGGAGAAACCCACTCCCGACAAAACCTTGGACGGCAATGTCTCTCCACGTCATCATGCCCTCTCCATCGTCGAGGAGGTCTGCCGGCGCCTAACTGTGGCCGAGGACGATGCTGCGGGCAAGGGTCCTGCAGCGACCAGCGCAGGCGCCCGAGCCCGGGCTCGGTCTACGTACCAGTAGATCATGGACGATGGCATGCCCGCCTTCGACAGTCTACTCGAGAACCTAGCGGTGGCGGCCTGTGTCTTCAACGAGTCTGCCACGTCGAACAACCCCATGCTCAAGGAGACTTATGAGCCTCTGCGCGTCTTCCTCCATAGCACGCTCCAGCAGCCCGAGCTGTCGCTTTGACCACAGCATTTCGAGGTCCATAGCACCCTGAGGCCGCGCGCCGACCGGCAGAGTCTCGCCCATGACAGCCGCTGTGGCCGGACCGAGGTACGAGACCCCCCGCCGGCGGCTGGCTCCATCTGCCAGCGCCTCGGGTAGCATCGAGACGTCTGCCACACCATCGACGCCAGGAGGCAAGCCAGGAGCGAGCGCTACGTCGAGTCTGGGCGGATGCGGACCCCCGACCGCCGCGACCGTTGGTGCAGCCACGACCACCTCCGAAGCCCCAGTCCTGACGCAGTCAGGCCTCGGGCGTTCGGTACCCAAATCTGGATGGCCAAGTTCCCTCAGAGGTTCTGCGCTCTTGTGAGACCAACCCAACCCACTGGCTCGAAGATTATCGCCTTGCTTGTAGAGCTGGAGGCGTGGGCTACCTATTCGCTATCCAGTATCTGCCACTCTTCTTCTTCGACTCCGCCAGAGGGTGGCGCGAGCACCTTCTCGAGAGGTGCATCCATGACTGGTCCGACCTCCGACGAATCTTCGTCGGCAACTTACAGGGGACATACACCCCCAGGCAACTTTTGGGACCTAAAGAACTGCAAGCAGGGGTCCGGTGAGTCGCTCTGAAACTATATCCAGCGCTTTTCGTGAAACCAGAATGAGCTGCTCGAAGTGAGCAACGCCGACGTCATCAACGCCTTCACCAGTGGTACGACCTCCAAGGCACTCGTTCACAAGCTAGGGTGTAAAACCCTCGAACGACGCGCGCCCTTCTCGACATCGCCACCACCTTCGCCATCGGGGAGGAGGCCGTTCAGGCCAACTTCGACCGAGATCAGGCTAAAGACAAGAAGTCCAAGTCCGACCGCAAGACCGACAGCCGTTTCGACTGGCGCTTCGACCGCAGGGACGATCGGTCCAGGGGCGGTTCAAGCTGCAAGAGGGCCAAGAAAAACCAGCAACGTGGCAACAAGTTCGTGAACGTCACCGAGCGACAGCCCCGACCCCAGGCAAGGAAGCCAGTCGACCACAACAATCACTTCGATAAGCTGCTTGAGAAGCCCTGCACCAACCACTCGACCCCCGTCAAGCACAGGCTTCAAGACTGCCACCTGATGAAACAGTTCTTCAAAGGTAACTTTCGGCTCGACTCTCGCCAAGCTCCTCGTCCCGACCGCCCAGCTAAGGAGGCTGAGGACGACACCAACACTGCCTTCCTCGAGACGGAGGATTGCCTCATGATCTTCGGTGAGCCGGTGGCTTACAAGTCCCGACGCCATCAGAAGCAAACTTGGCGAGAGGTCAACATCGCCGACCCCACTATTCCTACCTACATCAAGTGGTCGGAGGCCCCGATCACCTTCGACAGGTCCGACTACCCCGATATGTGCCTCAGTCGGGCCATCTGCCTTTGGTGCTCGATCCGATCATCGAAACCACACGCCTAACCAAGGTATTCATGGACGGATGCAGCGCCCTCAACATCCTCTACATCGACACCTTCAAGGCCATGAAGCTCTCGGTATTTGACCTGCGAGCATCATCCCCGGAGGAAGCGCTATCCCCCTAGGCCAGATCACCTTGCCGGTCCCCTTCGGCGACCGCGGCAACTTTAGAACTGAGAGGCTCTCCTTCGAGGTGGTCGGCTTCTCCGGCACCTACCACGCCATCCTTGGTAGGCCTTGCTATGCCAAGTTCATGACCGTCCCTAACTACGTCTACCTCAAGCTGAAGATGTCGGGGCCCAAGGGCATTATCACAGTGTCGTCTCGCTTCAAGCATGCACTCGCCAGAGAGCAGGAGAGCTTTGAGCTGACTGTGGCCCTCACCGGGTCGGCCCAGCTTGAAGAGATCCGGAAGACCAAGGGGTCGGACCCGTCCCTTGACTCCAAGTTAGCGACCTCTACATCTTTTGAGACAGCCGACGACTCCAAGGAGATTGTGATCGACAACACTGACCCAGCCAAGAAAGCCAGGATCGGAACAACGCTCTCCAGCGAATAGGAAAGCGCGCTCATCAACTTCCTTGTTCGGAATCGAGACGTCTTTGTCTGGGCACCCTCTGACATGCCAGGCATCTCGATGGAGGTCGCCGAGCACTCCTTCAATATCATTCCCAGATCCCAGCCGGTGAAGCAGCGACTCCGACGCTTCGACGACGAGAAGCGCTGGGCCATTGGAGAAGAGATCACCAAACAACTAGACGCTAAGTTTATCCAAGAGTCTACCACTCTGAGTGGCTAGCCAACCCTGTAATGGTCAAGAAGAATGGAAAATGGAGGATGTGTGTTGACTACATGACCCTCAACAAGGCCTTCCCGAAGGATCCGTTTCCTTTGCCGCGCATAGATCAGGTGGTCGACTCCTCCGCCTGCTGCGAGACCCTTAGTTTTCTCGATGCGTACTCCGGGTACCTTCAGATCTCTATACAAGACTCCGATCAGTCGGCTACGTCCTTCATGACACCATTCGGCTCGTTCTACTACGTCACCATGCCGTTCGGGCTCAAGAATGCCGGCGCTACGTATCAGCGTTGCATGCAGAAGTGCTTCTATGACCAACTGGGTCGAAACCTAGAGGTCTACGTCGACGACGTCAGCATCAAGACCCGGCAAGCTACCGACCTCATCCAAGACTTGAAAAGAAATGTTTGTCAACCTCCGATAGTACCGCATCAAGCTCAACCCCGACAAGTGAGTTTTCGGCGTTCCCTCTTGAAAGGATCAAGTGACCGAGAGATGGGGTTGAATCAAGCAATTACACTACTAGGCCAAATTCTTACTCTTCCTAGTTTCTAGCAAAACTAGCAAACAACTCCTAGCAAGCAAGGTCTAGAGAAGAGTAAAACAAGTTAGAAGACAACCTATCAAGCTAGTAAGCAATCTGGCACGAGAGCCACCAAGAGAGGCATCTAAACAACCTATCACACTACCCACAAGAAAGTAAATGCGGTAAGTAAAGAGAAGGGTGATAGAGATGCTCAGCAACTTTTCTCGAGATCTTAGATGGATGGCGCCTTCCCATAATCCTCGTTGAAGCACTCCCATCGAAGTTTTGGTTCCTCCCGTTGTTCCCGAAACGATGCTCACAAGGGTACACTTCACTCCCGGAGTGAAGACACCGGCACCCCGGCTGTAGCAAACAATACCTAAGCGCTAGAGCAAGCCTACAAGGCTCGGACGCTCACTCTTGGTGTCCCTTTCAAGCGGAGGACTCGAAACCGCGTACAAACTTGATATCGACTTTCACAATCTCCTCGAAAGCTCGAACAACGACGCCTAACCGGTCTAGGCTGCCATAGAACAAGAGTAACAAGCCGAAGACACTCCCCTCAGCCTTACAAGCTCTAGGGATGCGTGGATGCTCTTTGCTACTCTTCACAAGCACTTAAGATCTCACTAGACGCACTCTTGTGCTTCTTTGATGAATTTTGGTTCACAACAAATGATCTCCAACCGTTCTAACCACGAGCAAGCTCCACAACAGCTTTTCTAATGGTTTAAATAGGCCCCAAGCCCTGAAACAACTGTTAAGAGCCGTTGCTAAAAAGCTGTCTGCTTTGTGTAGTCACCGGACTGTCCGGTGATTGGGACCACCGGACTGTCCGGTGACTCCTGGTCTCCAACTGGCAGAAAACATCATCTCTGAAATCCATTCCCTGTGACACCGGATTGTCCGATTCATATCATCACCGGACTGTCCGATGACCTTCTCTTTTGAACACCCAAAGACACCTCGTCTGGACACCTCCTACGGGGCTCATCGGACTGTTCGATCTCTAACCGACGCACTGTTCGGTGACTGCTTCGTGATGACTCTAAAGAGCACCTCTCTCTGGTCTTCGAGCTCTTGCACTCACCGGACTACCCGGTGACTCCTATCGAACTGTCCAGTGACTCCAGCTTCACTGCCTTCAAAAAACATCTTCTCTGGACATCTGGTTGCTACCCTCACCAGACTGTCCGGTGACACGAACGGACTATCCAGTGACCTCTTCGACTGTTGGAACGTGACTTCTTTAAGATCTTCAAGCTTTCGGCTGCAACTCTTGACATCTTCAAGCCTTCACTGATTACTCGAGTGCCTCAGCGGACTTAGAGCATCCACACACCCTAATTCTTGTAAAACCGAGAAGAGTGGCCCGACCTCTCTTAATAGTACTGGTGTTTCACTCAACGCCTAAAAACTAAGCCACACATGACTCTAGATCATCCTTAGCCTTGGACCAGCTCTCTCCTTGAAAACATGACGGGGACTTGAACAACCTTGAAGAAACCAACTCGTAGAAGTGTAGAATAGTGATGATAAGCCTGCATCTAACGAGTTAGTTCATGGTTCTCATTCAATCACCAAAATCATTCATATCTTTGAGGGGCTTCAATGGTCACGAAGCTAACAGTCTTCCCCTTTTTGGTGATTGATGACAACCATAATGTAAATGATCGAGATGATACAAAAGATAGGAATGGAAGCACAAGACAACCTTAATAGAAAGGATAGGCGCTAGTTGTCTTACCATCTCTTGCCAAGAAGTCCACAATTATGCACAAGGTTTCATACCTTAGCTTTGGAGCTCCCCCTCGATAAGTGCATTGCTTATTCTCTTCATATTCCTTGATTTGATTGGTTTTCTTGAGTGTGACTTCATTCATCTTCAAATCTTCGGTTCCCCTACCGTCTCCTATAAATATAGAATAACCACAAGACAAGTAGAGGGCAAAGGGTAGTACCAACAGATTTAGAGGAATCAGAAAGATTACTCCCTTTATTTTCTTGATGATAATCTCTTATCGCTAATTACTTCCTTAATCATCATCTTTATCATCTTCATTGATTTCCCCCAATCTCCATTTCCTTCATTGATCATCATCTTCTCCTTTGAGCATCTTCGATCAACTCCACTTTTCTCATCATCTTTACTTCTCTCCCCCTTTGTCATCTATCAACCAAAAAGAAAAACCACAAAGAAGGAGAATACAATAGAATAATAATCATGATGAGGTATGAGACAATATTACCGGATCTTTTCTTCTTTGATTATTTTCTTGTTCATCAACTCCTTATGTCTTGATCGTCTTCTTGATTCAAAGCTCCTTCTCCCCCTCGAGTTAGTATATTTCCTACAAAATGGTTATCAAAGAAACTTCCTCTTCTCTCAACAAGAGGGGGGTTAGTGATGCATATGAGAATGTATGAATCATAGTCTTTGAGCCGCGTAAGTAGATTTAACCTTAGAGCTCGAAAGATCGTGATTCAATGGCATAAAACTCACAATTGCTATGAAGGAGTCTAGGAGCAATCAACTTATATTGTTTATGAGTAACTCCCCCCTAAACTCGTGCTTGACGTCAAGACACTGATGCAATGCATGAAATGAACATGAATGCAAAAACAAGTGTAATAGGTGGATGCACATGATGAAGAAGGACTAGAAAGAAATACCCTCATCACATTTGAATCCCCTCGCAAGCCTACTCATAATGACCCTCATCTCCTATCCTTGTGCACCCCATGAACATTCTTCCCAAGCTCTCCATGATCATTGCAATCTTGAAAGGGTTAGATGACGGTCCTACAAAATAAGAAGAACAACAAAAACAAAGAAAACACAAGCAAACAAGTATATACAAAGGAAATGCTAAGCTTTGGAGGTTGCTCAAGTAAAGTCCGAAAGATCAAGAATGTTGAGCTCTCCTCTTAGCCTCTTGAAGTTCTTCTCATCAAGGGGCTTCTGAATATGTCAGCGAATTGATCATTCGTCCTCACACTTATAAGCTCAATACCTTTCTTGGCAACATGATCCCGAATGAAGTGATGCTTGACCTCAATGAGTTTAGCATGTCCATGATCACCCTTATGACATATTGATTGCACTCTCACTATCACAATATAGAGGAAATTGATTGTAAACCAATCCATGGTCCATGTGAGTTTGCTTCTTGTAGAGAAGTTGAGCACAACAAGTACCGGGGCTGCCATATATTCCGCTTCGGCAGTTGAGAGAGCCACGCCATTTTGCTTGTTAGAGCTCCAAGCAACCAATGATCTCTCATGAAATTGACATCCACCGGAGGTGCTCTTTCTACTTACTTTGCTACCGATGAAGTCCAAATCGGAGTAGCCAACAAGATCAAAGCCTCCATCTTTTGGATACCAAAGGCCCACAGTTGGTGTATACTTGAGGTACCTATGAATCCTTTTGACAACCTTGAGATGAGATTCTTTAGGATTAGCGCGATAACGAGCACATAAGCATACATTGAACATAATATCCGTGTGAGAAGCAGTAAGATATAATAGAGAACCAATCATAGATCGATAAAGCTTTTTATCAATTGATTTACCACTCTCATCCGGGCCAAGAATACCATTTGTGGCCATTGGAGTCTTGATTGGTTTTGAATCCTTCATTCCAAAGCGCTTGAGGAGATCTCTTATGTACTTCTCTTGATAGATGAATGTTCCATTTTTCATTTGCTTTACTTGAAATCCAAGGAACAAATAAAGTTCATCTATCATGGACATCTCAAATTCTTTAGCTATTAGATCACAAAATTCAGCATTATAAGCTTCATTAGTAGAACCAAAGATAATATCATCCACATATATTTAGCAAATAAAAAAGATCATCATCAATATTTTTAGTAAAGAGAGTGTTGTCAATACTGCCTATCTTGAAGCCCTTGTTAGTGAGAAAATCTCTTAGCCGCTCATACCATGCCATTGGTGCTTCTTTGAGTCCATACAACGCCTTCTTCAACTTGAAGACGTAATCGGGATGCTTGGGATCCTCGAAGCCGGGTGGTTGCTCAACATAAACCTGCTCATTAATATACCCATTAAGCAAAGCACTTTTTACATCCATTTGATATAATTTGAAGTTAAAATGTGAAGCATAAGCGAGCAAAGTTTGAATTGACTCAAGTCGAGCTACAGGGGCAAATGTCTCATCGAAGTCCACCCCCTCAACTTGAGAATAATCCTTGGCGACGAGTCTTGCTTTGTTCCTCACGACATTCCCATTCTCATCTTGTTTGTTCTTGAAGACCCATTTGGCACTAATGTTGTCCTTGCCCTTCGGCCTCTTCACCAATTCCCACACTTGATTCCACTTGAAGTTGTTGAGCTCCTGTTGCATAGCCAACATCTATTTGTGATCTTCCACCGCCTCATCGATGTTCTTGAGCTCTATCAAAGACACAAAAGAGAAATTCTCACAAGCAATGTTAGCCGCATCATCATCATTAGTATCATTAATATAATTCTGCTTATATTGATTTCTCCTAGTCTTTAACCCTTGAGAGGGACTCCCAAAAATCAAGTCACTTTCGTGAGCTTGAAGAATGGGTTTGTTAAGAGGTTCGCAAGCTCGAACAAAAGTTAGACGGGCTCGAGCTCCATCACGTCCTACGTCACGACAACGAAGCAACCGATGCCCTGGCCCGAATGGCCTTGGGGCGAGATCTAGTCTTCGACGGTGCTTTCCTCGAGGTCCCGTACGAACCGACTATTAGTCTCAAAGATGTTGCCATCGACCCCAAGGTCGAGGCGGCAATCAGCGAGCATGCTTCGGCTCCCGAGGTGGAGATCACGGCCGTCGTCCTTGACTGGTCCTGAGACATTTTTGCCTTCCTCCAAGATGGCACCCTCCTTGCCAACACCAATGAAGCCCGGCGGATCTCACGCCGAGCCAAAGCCTACGTCATCATCGACGACGAGCAATAAAAGCAAAGCCCTAGCGGCGTTATCCAACGCTGCGTCCCTCGGGCCGAGGGTCTACACCTCCTCGACGACATTCACTCGGGCATCTACGGCCACCACGCCACCTTGAGGACTTTGGTCGGGAAGGTTTTCCGTCAAGGATTCTATTAGCCCACGGTAGTTTTTGACGCCGAGAAGCTCGTTCGCTTGTGTAGAGGTTGTCAGTTCTACGCCCGACAAACACATCTAATGGCCTTTTGCGGTTTGGGGGCTCGACATCCTCGGGCCTTTCCGAAAAGCACACGGGCGCTTCACCCACCTCTTCGTCGCTGTTGACAAATTCACCAAATGAATCGAGGAGAAGCCGGTGCCCAGCATCAGTTCTGGTCGAGTCATCAAGTTCATCCACGACATCATCTGCTGTTTCGGGGTCTCGCATTCCATCATCACCGACAACGGCACGCAGTTTATCGGGCATGTATTTTGAGAATTCTGCGAGGAGTACCACATCTGGCTTGATTTTGCTTCTGTGGCCCTCTCGAGGACCAATGGTCAGGTCGAACGCGCCAATGGAATGGTGCTCCAAGGTTTGAAGCCTCGTATCTACGACTCCGTCGAACAGGCGGCCGGGCGATGCGTCAGGGAGCTCCCGTTCGTGCTGTGGGTTTTACGAACAACCCCCAACAGGACTACGGGGTTTACCCCTTTCTTCATGACGTTCGGAGCAGAGGCCGTACAGCCAACCGACCTCGACAACTATTCTCCAAAGGTCTGAGCCTACGACGAGGAAAGGTCAAAAGCAGGCTAGCAAGACGCCCTCAACCAGCTGGACGAAGCACGAGACGTCACAATTCTGCAGTCGGCCAAGTATTAGAAAGGCCTACGTGGACTACACGCTCGGCGCGTCAACGGTCGGCCTTCAACGTCTGCGACCTCATCCTCAAGAGAGTCCAAGACAAGACCGACCACCACAAGCTGTCTCCCCCCTGTGAAGGGTCGTATGTAATCAAAAGAGTCCTCAGACCCGGTGCCTACAAGCTGGCGACCGAGGGCGGCAGGGAGCTAGCCCATGCCTGGAACATCAAGAATCTGCGTCGATTCTACGCATAATAAAATTAGCTAAGTTTTTGTGCATTTTTTCATGTTTCTTACTATTTTGGGCAGTGAAGCGCAGCCAACTTGGCCGCCCTTCACTACCCGGAGGCTAGTCTCAGTGTCCCCACCCGAAGGTCGGAACGTCGACCCCTTGACTTTTAGCTTTAGGCCTCGTGCCTCGTTTTCTTTTTTCTAAGGCTTGATGCCTCTTCTCGTTTCCTCAGGGTTCGACCCCCGACCCGCGCCAAGTTTCGCGGGCGATCCCCATATGTGCCAAGTAACCAAAAGTGCTTTCGTTTAAGTTTTCCTCGTGGCCAACAATCGATGACCCGTGGGTTGGTGACGCTCTATGGCTGCATCGAGTTCTAACACTCGACACTACAAGCTATATCTGACCTAGTCACTCGGTCAACACCCAACGGAACTAAAAACGTAAATGCGCAAGGTTCAAGAAAACACAAACGAGTCTGAAACTTCGTTTGATTATTTACAAACCATGAGTACAATGCAGAAAGCACAACACAGTCCTAACTACGACACGCCGCCGGGACTGGCCTGAAGCGCTCCTGCAGGAACTCGTCCCTCTCGAAATCTTCAGCAAGTTCCCGAGCCCTGGCCTGCACATCCCGCTGCAGCTCCTGGATCTGCTCATCCGAGGTTCCGACGGCTAAACCCTCGGCGATGCGTGCCAGGTCAGCGTCGGGATAGTGGGAACGAGTCCGCGCCAGGGTCAGCAAGGCCCCGTCCTCCAATGCTCCCTTCAGCGCAAAGCCGATGAGCCCTGACATTTGCCGCAGCACCCGGTTCGCGTGCCCCGTCGTGACTGTCTCCTCGTGCACACCGGAGAAAAACTGACGGAGCAGAGCGTGGGCACCCCCCTGGAGCACCTTCAGCTCATCGGCCACGCCTACAACAAGCACCAATAAGAGCCGGCACGGCGATAACAGAAGAGAGAGTAAGCAACACTACTTACCATCATGCTCCTTAACAGCCTCGGCCTCAGCCTCGACGGCACCAAGTTCCCGACGGAGCTGGGCGATTTCAGCCTCTAACTTCTCCCGAGCACTCAGGAGGGCATCGGTCGACACTTGCTGCAGCTCCGCCAGATCTTTTGAGACCTTGGCGGTCTCCAACTCGGCGGCCACACGCGTGGCTTCAGCGGCGCCGAGGGCCCCCTCAGCAGCAAGCTTCTGATCCTGAAGGGCCCGAATCTCCGAGGATTGTCGAGCGAGCTGCTGGCGAAGCTCTGCAATGACACACGCCATCGGCTCACACCTCGCAACGCAAGAGCACGATAAAGTGGGAAAAGGTAAAAAACTTACGTGCGGCGACGTGCATGACCGAGGCAAGCTCGACGGAGACTTCCTTCTCCGACCGCACCTTGGCGATCTCCTTCTGGGCCTCCTGCACCTCCTCGAATGAAGCCAGCCGGCATCCCGTGCGGACTTGAGCTGCTGCCGAAGTTGGATGCTGTCCCTCTTCGAGACGTCGCGGCCGGCCCGGGCCTTCCTCAGCTCGTCATGCAGCGCTTTGACCTCGGCCACGGGAACGAAGCCAGGAAGATAACCTTTTGGCAAACCTTAGTGACGGCGACCCAACGGCCGACGGACCCTGCGGTTACTGCTGCGGCGGCGCTGCCGCCTCAATCGCCGGCTCGACAGCAGGCGAAGCCAGAGTCGGTGGTTGCGGCGGCGCGGTAGCGACAGACACTGGCTCGCCGGCCGGCGGATCCTGTTGCGGCGGCACCAAGGGGGCGTCGTGGAACCCCCCGACCTCCCAGCCGCGGTCTATTCTTCCGCCGCCCAAAAGTCCGGATGGTGGCGAGCAGCATCAGAGGACTGCTAGAAGCAAACGGCAAAAAGACCCTTCCGTCCGCCCTCTTCGACGGGGACTCGGGCTCGACGCTCGACTCCTCCCGCCTACGACAGCGGGGCATGCGAAACGGAGCCTCCTTCATGGACTCAAAGCTTGACGCAGGACTGGCAAGGCCAGCGGCCCTCAGCCCTGCGGCCGCCTGATCCGGAGGAGTGGTCCCCGACCCAGCACTGGTCACAGTCAGGGGCCCCACCGGTGGCACCTCGGGCACGACCCTCAGCGTCGCCCGCGTCTGCAACGTGGTCAGATCGAGTGGACGGGTGGCCACCACGCCTTGCCTCCTTCGTCCGATGCCAAGCGTCTTCCTCTTCTTCCCCGGTGCCGACGGTGGTGTCCCCCTCGAAGTCATGACGAAACTGCCCGGAGCGGCCGAGGGTGGGGTCGGAGGCAGCGGAACCGGGGAGGGGGCAATCCTGACCTACGACAACATCGAGCGAAACCTTCCTAAGACTACAACTGGAAATGAAACCGCGACAACAAGCGTCGAATGATAACTCACCAGGGCCCCTTCCCGATGATCCCTGTCCTGGGGGATGGTCCGTTGGCCAGTTCGCAGGCGATCTCGCCTTCCTACAGCCGCGCCATCCGATTCGCCAACCCTGTCGCCGTCTGCTCGGTCCCGGCCACCATCCGCGTGGCGTCATCCGCGCCGGCGTAGTCGAAGAGGTGATGGGCACGGGCTTGGAGGGGCTGGACGCAGCGCCGGATGAACGACGCCACAAGTTGGGCGCCGGTCAGCCCCGCCCTCCACAGCACATCAATGCGCTGGAGCAGCGGCAGCAGCGCCGCCTTCTCGGCGGCCGTGGCGTCCGCACCCCAGGTGTCCAGCTGCACGGCGGGCTCGTTGCGAAATGGCGGCAGTCCTGGGGCGACGTTCTCGATGAAGAACCAGTACTCCTGCCACCCCTTCAGCGAAGTCTTGAGGTGGAGCTTGATGTACTCCTTTGCGTGCGTGACGCAGAGCGCGATCCCAGCACACCCCACGCTCCGCATCACGTCGCCGTCCTGCTGCGGGGTGACACGATAGAAGTATTGCCAGAGCTTGAAGTGGGGGCGATGCCGAGGTACGCCTCACATAGCATGATGAAGGCGGCGATGTGTAGAACCCCATTCGGATTTAAATGATGGATGCAGATGCCGTAGTAGAGGAGGAGCCCACGGAAGAAGTCCGAGCAGGGCAGCGAAAGCCCGCGCTCGATGAAGTCAATGAAGACCACCACCTCATCGGCGTTCGGCAGCGGCGTTCGCAGACTGCCCGTCGGATGCCACTTGACGATGTACTCGAGGACGTTCAGGTGGGTACAAGACATCTTCCACTTGGAGGCCATGGCGGCGAAGAAGACGAAAATGATGAAAGCAAGGCGCGACAGCAACGGCGACAATGGCAAGCCGAAGCACGAAAGCAGTGAGCGGCAGCGAAAGGGAGACGAAGGCACAACGAGCGGGGTGGGATTCGAAAGCCCTCCTGCTCCCCTCTTAAAGACCAGAAAGGCGCGGTTTCCACGCCACCCACGATCTCCATGACGCGACGGCGCATTTGATGCGTCATGATGGGCGCCTAAACCAGCGCGCACCCGCGACTTACGCACCCCGCCCACCGACAAGTGGGCTCGGAGCATTGCCTCGATGCCTCCGCCGGTTGATGTGACGCCCATACGCTTGCGCACGACTGTGGACGCATTGCCTGGCTAGCCAGAGCAGCAGTTGGACGGGATGCACATGCGCAAATCGGCGCACCACAGCGACCGTTCGATCAACGCAACCAAACCATCAGATCAACCCGGCGTTTTACTCTTCTGAGACACGATATCTATTGTCGCAGGACCGTTTGGTCCCCGGAGTCGTTACAAAGATCCCTCAAGGGAAACCTGAAAACAAAACCTCCGCTCTCGGACTGCCGGGGGTCGGCGACCTGAACTGTTTGGTCCGACCCAGGCACATAGCGCTGATCATGGAGCCCGACCAATCCTTGTGGTCGGACCTAGGCGCAGTGCTGATCACGAGGACGCGCCGATCTGATCGGCCCACTCTAGGCACTCACGACGAAAAAACCGGTCGCAAACGAGGCCGTCCCCGACCTCTGACGGTCGAGAAATCGGAATCCCGCCCATCAAGACCAACCACTCGGGAACGAAGGATGCCCACATCGAAGTTTCAGCGAAACCCCTGACCGACCCTTCTGATCGCCCGGGGGCTCAGGGGCTACGCCCGTAGGATCAACAATCGAAGGTCAGCAACTGCACGAAGACTGAACCCCCAGACCGACCCTTCAGATCGCCCGAGGGCTCGGGGCTACGCCCCACGGGTGCGCTCGCGCGCACCTTAGGATCAGGCATCGACGGCCGCCGAGGATCCGCTCAGCACCGTCTCAATGAAGACTTGCAAGCGACGCAGGGCTCGGAGGCTACTGTCGGGATTATATACCTCGGGTACCTAAAGGCCCAACACGGTTGCGATAGTCCAGCCGCGGGATTACGGCCGGCGGCCCAACTTCACAGCCCACGAAGAGCTTCATCGTATCGCGAACCGAAAGGACAGTCTGACCCCATAGGGTCCGGACTATCCAGAGATGCCGCACGATTCCCCCACAACTGAACACTCTCGAAGGAGCTGGTCCGACTGCGCCTGGGCCAGAGCCGGATCACGACAAGGGTTTAACGGTCGTATCTGATGGGCACAGAGATTCTTGACGACGTATGGGAGAAGGTAAAGCTTCCTGGAAGACGGTAAAGCAACCAGACAAGGCGGTAAAGCAATACAGAAGGAGGTAAAGTGTTTCGATGGTAGATAAAGCTGCCCTCTGGGAGATAGAGCCAAACGGTAAAGCCACCTTTGTCCCTCAACAAAGGATAGAAGGACGATTCGAAGGACGCCGACCGTCTGTTTCGGTGTCAGCAGGCGCCAGAAGATCAACCTCGCAGAAGATAGCGACCCTACTCGTCAAGAGGCCGCTCGAGACAGCGACCCCACCTGTCAGGGGGGTCTTTCGTTACCATAGGCATCAAGCCATGTAACCCCGGTCCGACCCCTATATAAAGGGGCATCGGGGACGTTAGAAGTCAAGTCATTCATTTCCTGTTCACACACGCACACCAGCCACAAGCGCAAGGGCTCCTCTTATGTAAGGGCCCTTCCGCCATTGTATCCCTGTTATGAGCTTATACGATACATCCACCTCACCCTTGGATGGTACTACGCCTCCGAGGTGGCCCGAACCAGGTTAATTCTCGAGTCTTTCTTATGCTAGGCCACTTCGAATACAAAGAGCGCACCTAATCCCTCTCTGATTATGTAAATTCTACTGTGCCGATGGTCAGAACACCAACACTTCGGTGGACTAACCTCGACCACAGAAGGGGGGTCTCTCGGACACTCTGGTGATGACTTAGCCAATTTTGCTAGAAACTGCCAAAATCGGAACTTTCGGTTTGCAAACCAAAACTTTTGGTTTTTCATGTTTCAGCAAAACTTGTGGAAGTGTGTGGCCATTGTGTTCTCTCTTCTCACTTAGGTTTCCATGAGCACTGAGATTATAAATAAGCCATGTTGCATCCCCCTATAAGTAACACCTGAGCTCACTTCTTGAATCTTGTCACTTCTTCATAAAATTGCTTCTTGAGGGTGAGCAACATATGCCTTCCTTGAGAGACTTTGTTTTGAGCTAGTAATCTTAGAAACTTTCAAGCCATGTTATCAATATCCACTAATTGCTTCCAAGTTACTTCTTGTCTTCTTTCACTAGAATATTGACACTTTGCAATTCATGACTCCTTGTAGCTTGATAGGTTCTTTGAGATTCAGCTCAACTTGTCCTTCACCGGCACTAGGGTTCCTCGGTGCAAGACTCCTTCTTGCCCTTCTCCCTTTCCCGGTCCATCGCAACTCCGTCAAGCTAATCATTCACCTCTCACTAACTTGAGCCAATTGTTGCCTTGTGTTTTCAATGAATACTTCTTTGATTCCTTGATGTTAACTTCAAACTTCGTAAGTTAAGTAGTTTCATGTTGAGATCTTACTTGATGCAAACATAATTCTTGATCTTACTATTTTCTCATTACTTGACTTAGAATAAACAATTCATTGATGGTAATCTTCATGAACTAATATATTTCAATTATTCTTTTGATACTAATAACATGCTCATATACTCAATAAATAATATTAGTCCCTTAATCATGATGTCATTCAATTCACCAAAACCCACTAAAGGTGTAGATGCACTTTCACTAAGAATATTGATCTGCGTGGTGCTGCCATAGATGCTCACTAAGTTCTCTTTCAGTTGATGATGAGTGTCGATTGTATGCTCATGTGAAGGTTCAACATTATCTCCACCGTTCTCAAAATGCTCATCAGGATCCAACTGTACCTCATCTTCCACAACCATGTTATGTCACATAGTGTTTCTTCATCCCAGAATCTAGCAGGACCACGCACAATGGCAAAATGAGACTGTAAAACCCCAAAAGCCCTTTCCACATCCTTTCTTATTGCTTCTTGTGCTTTGGCAAAATATTTTCTTTTATTTCCCCATGGTTCTGGTATTGTCTTTACCAAGGTACTCCAAGATGGATAAATACTATCTGCAAGGTAGTATCTCATTGTATAGTCATTGTCGTTTATGCTGTAATTTACTTTCGGAGCCTCTCCATTTGCTAGCTTGGAGAACAGAGGAGACCTATGGAGGACATTGATGTCGTTGAGATTCCTGGTAAACCAAAGAATTAAAGCATGCCAAATCCATAAATCCTTCGATGCAACAGCTTCTAGAAGTATGGTAGGCCTGTGGTGCTACATTCCTTGCTAGGCTGACGGACAATTCTTCCATCTTCAGTGCATACACTACAAGGTACTTGGTCACCATATGTTTTTTAGTCACCAAGGTACTTGTCACCATATGTGTAAAATTATTCACTATAATTATTTTGTCACTAAAAACCTTAGGCGCATTTTGGTAACTAAAACTTTGTCATTGTATGTATATAGTAATCAACAATTGGATATGTTGGTCACTAAAATTGTATAGCAACTAGAGAACCCTTAGTAACTAAATGCATTTATCAACTAATGAGTCTATATCTTGGTCACTAAAAATGTATATCAACAATAAAAGTCAAATCTTGATCTCTATTTATCAATTTTTAGTGACCAAATTTCTTGGTCACTAAAACTTGGTGACTAAAAATATATTTTCTTGTAGTGATACAATCAAGTGAACCTAACATGCATGGAAATCCTCTCTGCTCACCAATTGCAAGTAATTGGCATATGTTGTTATCGTTAGGTGTCCTCAAGTACTCTTCACCAAATACTTCAATAACAACTTTTATAAGGCGGATTTTAAAATAGACCCAAATAAATATGAACCTTTCATTTATACTGATCTTGTGGCTTAAATGTTCTTTTACCACCTAGGAGGTAAAAAAATTAATAATTATTAATTGCTGAATAATTTAATTAGAAAAGTTATTACTGAGTTTTGACAGGTAACGGTAATCACGGTTGAAATCGAATTCGTATCTTACCTCCTAGGAGGTGAAACATCACTTAGTCTATTTTAAAAGGACTCTTTTATAAACCTTCTCATACTTTCTAGAACAGTACTTTCAGCAATACGACAATACTCATCAATAGCATCTGCTCCATTCCATAAGTTAGAACACGAAGAACTGTTGTAACCTTCTAGGAGCAACTTAGACCTGAAACATTAGCTGTGTTTCTCTTCAAAATAAAGTAATCATCATGTTCTTCCACAGCCATCATTATCCGTACAAAAAGCTCATGATTCATTCTAAACCTGAAGTTAATTACAGTAAGCGAAGTGTACTGTACTACATAATTTAGTCGAATTAGAGTGAAATGTATAAACCTCTGTCGAAATAATTCTAGGCCAAAGGTGACATCATCAGCCAAATAATCTTGAAACATTTTTGCATGTCCACCTTCTCTATCACGATATCTATATAAATGTTCCGGGACTGAACCACAATGTTTTTTACCATTTTGTGAATGAGCTTGTATGATCGCCGCACCTCCAGTGATGAAGATGTCATCGTCGTCTGACGAGGATTCATCCAAGTTTCCAAGAGATGGCAGTTTAGAGATGGACCAGTCATCCTTTGACGTCGATGAGTTGCCGAAGATCACAGACGGCGACGCACGAAACAGAGCGTCCAGGGACGACCGACGCACGCTGCAAGACGACGCGAGATTCCCGCTGGTGGCCACAGCGTCCAGGGACGCACAAGCAAGTGCCCACGATTCAAACGACAATGAAACTCCTGCCGGCGACCGCAGCGTCTGGAGTACAAGCCATGGTGCCCAGGAATCACTATCGTTGGTGTATTTCAACCTAATTTAGAAATTGGGCCAATGAACATAGTAGCCCATGGGCCACAAACGTGATGACGCTGGCTGATTACCTCTCTAGTTATTAGTATCTGTTGGAATTGGCTTTTTTTTCTGTTACTTATACTGATTTAGCAATCATCTAAACCTTGATATAAGTACTTAATATTTAGCTACCTACTCCCTCCGTCCCTAAATATAAGCATTTCTGGGTTCGATCAAAATCAAACTTTATCAATTTTGACTAATAATATCTATAAATTTAAATAATTTTTTATATAAAAAATTACATATTATGAAAGTATGTTTCATGAAGAATCTAGTAACATAATTTATATATGATAAAATATTATTAATTTTATATTATTAATGATCAAAGTTAAAGAAGTTTGATTTTGACTAAATTCAAAAATGCTTATATTTAGAGACGAAAGTAGTATTGGAGATGCTCTCATGGAATCCCTCCTGCTAGGACCAAAACAGGAGGGGTTGTTTACATTTCAAATATGTAAGCCATAGAAACAAGTATAGAAGGATGACCTATTTAAAAAAATTAACAGCTTACTAAGAGAGTCTCATAAACTCCTTTTAATCAAATTAATACAGCTTACTACCTCGGGTTTTTAAAGTATTGACGTCATTGACTTCTAACATTAGGTTTGATCATTCGTCTTATTCAAAAAAGTATTATAATTATAATATATTTTGTTATAATTTATTTTATCATTAGTGGTATTTGAAATACGACTAATAATAATACATTTGAATATTTTTTAATAAGACAAACGGTCAACGTTGATGTTAAAAGTCAGTGGTATCAATATTTTAAAAGTGGAGGTAGTAGTTAGTAAAATCGTATCTAATAGAACTTAAACAGTAAGGAATTAAACCTCATAAAAAGATGAAGGTTGTTTGAGGGATTTGTTAGAGATTATTTTTTTATCTGACCTCATTAATTTGAGTTATACTGAGTTTTCAGGATTCTTTCCAAAGATACTCTAAGACGAAATCATTAGTTAAACAATTAATATTGTTGACACTAGCAGTAGAATCCACTGTTAAAAGCCCATCGGGGATCGTTACGCCGCCCTCGATTAGTCAAGTGATCCAATGCAAACGGATCAGCCACACACACTACACAGCCAGACCATTCCCGTGACCGCCCACTAACGTGGCACGATCTAACTGTAAGGGCCGTTTGGTGCAGCTTATAACAGGAAGGTTTTTGCTCTAACACACATTTGAGCATGAGCCGAATTAACTTCTCTCTGGAGCAGCTTCATCGGTTCAATAAGCAGATTTTGGCAGGATGTCTGTCCAGCAGGACGCGGTTCCACGCCGTCCGATCCGACGCACCGACACCACGTGTTTTTGCAGGGGAGCTTTGTGGTGGGACCCGGAGAACAGCGGCAGCCGAGGGAGGGGCGTGGGGGAGGGGGGAGGGGGCGTCCGCCCGGACGGAGTCACTTGTTTTTCTTCGTTTGTTTTTCTCCATCAGCTTGATGGTTCATTTTTAGACAAGAGAGAAAAACATCGCCTTGGTAGAGTGCTGCTACAGGAATTTCACAGGAAGGAGCCAGAGCCGCATGAGCCGCACCAAACGCCCCGTAATACTCTTCTTCTAGCTTCATAATTCTTGACATTTTTTATAGAGTCTAGGTTAAATTTTGAAAGAGTAAATTTCACAAAACTACAGATATTTTATCAAAATTATCACAAAACTACATATTTAAGTTATAATTTTCGAAAACTACAGACTGTGGATCAAATTTATCACAAAACTTGATTTTGTATCTAATTTATCACAAAACTACAGATTTTATACTAATATTATCACAAAACTATAGATTTTATGCAATGTGTCTGAAATTTAGTTAACAAATATATAGTTTTCTGAAGCTATGGTTTAAACCTATATTTTTGTGATAATATTCATAAAATACATGTAGTTCTATGAAATTTACTCATATTAAAAATATAAATTATAAATAACTTTAAAATTGTTAAGTTGAAAATGTTAATATTGTATGGTTTGATGTACCTTAAAATACTTTTATAAAAAATATAATTATATTAATTTAAAAATTTGTAGAAGAAAATAAAAACCAAAGTTGCATTTTAAAGATCTTGTCGTTGTTCGAAACAATTAGAATATGAAACCGGAGTGAGTATTCTTTTGTTTCCAGTTTATTTCTGCTTTTGCACTTTACACCTGCTTTGGGCGAGAAAACGCAAAACGCATCTTTGGTTAAGCACCACCGCCTTCTTTCTTTAAGCGGCTGGAAAATAGTGCATGTGTCCAAGCAGGCCAACCCTTTCGGTATGGGAAAGGCTTTAACTTCACTTTCAGTATCGGCCCAGTTGATAGCTAGGCAGGCATTCGGTAAGGCCCATGGGCTGACCGGATCTTGGATGGCATTTTGCCTTGCAATTTTTCAGGGTCCCCTTATTCTGTATCCTTGCAATTTTTCAGTGTATCTTCTTCGGCAAGCTACGCTGCGCCTCTCTCTCTGAGAGACAAAGGGCGGTGTTATAGCATAGGGTTGCTGCTTGAATTGTAACAAAAGATTTAAGGGGGCGTTTGTTTCACTAATTTGAAACGTATTCCTATTAAAACTAATTCCATTATGTTAAAATGTGTTTGTTTATATACACTTCGTAATCAAATACAGGATAATCAAATCTCATCCTATTCAATCCTGAAACACCTCTTCCCCCACGTAATCGATTATGGCCTCTTCCGCGCTCGTCTCTCTCCCCGACCGCCTAACCTTCACTTGCCTGGCTCCCTCGTACTCCCTGCGCACGGAGCTGAAGCCGGGACGCCACCCTCCTCCTTGCGCTCCGAGCTGAAGCCGCCCTTGCGCGCCGAGCCTCCAGCCGGTCGAGTTCTCGCTGACGCCGCACCGCCCCTCCTCCCTGCGTGCCGCGCCTCGCGCCGCACCGGCCCTCCTCCCTCCGGCAACCCACTGCCATCCATGGCGGCCACGGCCCCAACACACTCGGTTGGTGAAGAGGTGGCTTAAGGAGATGACAGGTCGACATGACGCAGCGAGGAGAGATAGCAGACGACGACGGGGGGCAGGCAGCCGGAGAAAGCGTCCTGGCGAAGGATCCCCAACCCTGCCATGGCCTCGTATCTGCTTTGTTTCCCCCTCCTACACCCCGGCGTGCCGCCCCTCCGTGCCGCGTCGCCCTCCTCCCCGTTGTGGTGCGTCGCCACTTTTTCTCGCTAGCGCGGCCCCTCCTACCTGCCGGCGTGCTGGCCCTCCTCCGCATCTCGTCGCTGGCGCGGCCCCCCTCCTCACCGCCGCGGCGCGCCGCCTCTCCTCCCCGCAGGCGTCCATGCTCAGCCGGTGCACCGGCCACGCGCGCTTCTGCCGCGGCCCCGTCGTCGTCCTAGCTTGAACACCTCGGGGCCACAATGAGCTCCGAAACTCGCCCCGCCCGCCTGCCTCTGCCTCCACACCTTCGAGCTGCTGAGTTGCCGCCGCCGGCGCGCCGCCCCTACCCCCGCCTCCGCGCTCCCACTGGCCTTCCTCCGCGCCCGCGCCAAACCAAGCCCATCTGTGCGAGCCCGGCTGCCGGCGGCAGTTCGTGCTTGAGCACCTGTTTTGCCTGTCGCCCGTGTTCAAAGAATTTACATTTTTTATCTTTATAAACGTGCAATTTTTTTGTTTGGATTTTTGAATTTGTAAACGTGTATGTTCAAAAAAACTGTGAATTTGAATTTTTGCTTGGGAAATAATTATACACTAGAAAATCTGCGTGGTAATTGTCGCGCTTTTCGTGTATGTTTTTGTTGTTCACCCCTAATTAAAGCAGTATATTTTAAATTTATTATTTAACAAATAGAAATATAGTTGCTTTGACATAGATGACAAAGTTTCATAAACATATACACCGATCTCAAAAAGAAATTGTCGATATGGTCTTTAATATGATCTTTAAAGCATAAATGTGACTCATGTTATCTATAGAATATTTAATAAATATTAGCATCGGTACACTTTAAGAAACTATTTTTAAAACAAATTATTTCTAATTTTGTAACTTAATAAATTTAAAATTATTTCTAATTTATATTGCCAATGTTTGATTAAAACATTGCGTACAAAGCTATTTTTTTTAAACCGGAGTTGTAAGCGGAAAAAAAAATTGAATTTTAGTTCTCGTAGTAATCAAGGAGCATTTTTAAGAGATAAAACAATTTAAATTATCTAAATATATATTTTTATAACATATAAATGTTTTAAATTGTAGCATATACTTGCAAAACATAGCAGTAGAATAAATTTATAAGAACTTCTCTTATATCTTTTAGAATAATTCTATTGAATCTATAGCATAGTAATTAATGAGCATTTTTAGAAGATAAAATAATTTAAGGTACTTAAATATATATTTTTATAACATATAAAGGTCTTTAATTGCAGTATATACTTGCAAGATACAGAAGTAGAATAAATTTATAAGAACTTTTCTTATATCGGCACTGTCGTTCATGCCTGTTCTCACCGAGTAGAAACACACTCCTACTTTGACCGCTAGAAATGATTCTTTCTAATATTTATTTTTTTTCTCTTTCTTAATATCCACCGTTATATTTAAATTCGACGGTTAATATTTTTTATAGTGACGTGGCGCAACGAGCTATAAGAGAACACTTGCGCTTTAACATATTACGATGGCACGGCCGTTCATACCTGCTCTCGCCGAGTAGAAGCACGCTCCTACGTTCACCGGAGAAAAGATTTTTTCTTATTTCTAATATCTATTTTTTTCTTCCTAATATCCGTCGTTATATTTTAATCTGACGGTTAATATTTTTTAGGTGACGTGGCGCACTAAGGGTTAAGAGAACGCACGGTGTTTGAGCTTTAATATATTGCAATGGCATGATCGTTCATGTCTGCTCTCGATGAGGAAAAGCACGCTCCTGCGTTAACGGAGGAAATGATTTTTTTCTCTTTTCTAATATCTATTTTTTCTCCATTCTAATATCTACCGTTAAATTTTAATCCGACGGTTAATATTTTTTTAAGGGTGACGTGACGCAAGGGTTGAGAGAACGTACTGTGTTTAATATATAAAAATTCTTTTTGGTACCAGTGAATTTTATTATGTTATATTTTCTCTAAACCAAACGATATATTAGAATCATGAACTATTACATATCCGAACCAAGCAAAAATCGTAATGAGATACATTGAGGTGGTGTTTGGTAGAAAAATGTAATCGCAATCGTAATGGTAATGAGAAAACAGTGGGAACGTAATCGATTCAAGTTAATACCAGATTTGTTTGGTTGCCCTCCGTAACGGTTACAGATTAATAAGAGACAAAGGGATAGAAATCAACCCAAAATCTCGCAATAGAAAAAACGAATCTGATAGTTTTCATCGATGTGTAGAAAGGCGCAAGATTTGTTGAAAGGAAAGGAACAAATCTACTCAGAATCTCCCGTGAACCAATCGGGATTTCAGTCTCAAGAGAATGGACTTTTCTTGGCCTTGCGGCACCTCCGTTGGGGCAAGACTAATCTTTATATATTAAACGGCCGGTCTTCTCTCAATCCTCGTTGCGTCAATTATTTTAAAAAATATTAACTATTAGATTAAAATCTAACGATAAATATTAAAAAACAAAAAAAAATAAATATTTAAAAAGAGAAAAAAATTCTTTCTCCGGTCAACGTAGGAGCGTGCTTCTACCTCGACGGAAGCAGACATGAACGGCCATACCATCACAATATATTAAAGCGCAAACGTTCTCTGATAGCTCATTGCACCACGTCACCTTAAAAAATATTAATCATCGAATTAAAATATAACAATAGATATTAAGAAAAAAAAATAGATATTAGAAAGAAAAAAAAATCTTTTTTCCGATCAAAGTAGAAGTGTACTTCTCCTCGACGGGAGCAGACATAAACAACCGTGTCGATATAAGAAAAGTTATTATAAATTTATTCTATTTTTATGTCTTGCAAGTATATGCTACAATTAAAAACTTTTACATGTTATGAAAATGTATATTTAGATAACTTAAATTAAATTGTTTTATCTCCTAAAAATGCTTTTGATAACTATAAGAACTAAGATTCAATCTTTTTCCCGCTTACAACTCCGGTTTAAAAATAATAATAGTTTTGGACGTAATATTTTAATCAAACATTGCTAATATAAATTAGAAATAATTTTAAATTTATTAAGTTACAAAATTAGAAAAAAATTGTTTAAAAATTCTTTCTTAAAAGTGTACTAATGCTACTTTTTATTAAATATTTTATAGATAATAAGGGTCACACTTATGCTTTAAAGACCATGTCGATAACTTCTTTTTGAGAATATGTTTATGAAACTTTGTCATCTATATCAAAGCAACTATATTTTTATTTGTTAAATAATAAATTTAAAATATATTAATTCAACTAGGGGTGCACAACAAAAACATACACGAAAAGCGCGACAATTGCTGCGCAGATTTTCTCAACCCTCGTTGCACCACGTCACCCTAAAAAATATTAACCGTCGGATTAAAATCTAACGGTGGGTATTAGGAAGGAGAAAAAATGAATATTAAAAAGGAGAAAAAAATCATTTCTTCGGTCAACGTACGAGCGTAATTCTACTCGGCGGAAGCAGGTATGAACGACCTTGGCATCGCAACATATTAAAGCGCAAGCGTTCTTTGATAGCTCATTGCACCACGTCCCTCTAAAAAATATTAACCGTCGGATTAAAATATAATGGTGGATATTAGGAAGGAGAATTAAAATAGATATTAGAAAGAAGAAAAAAATCATTTTTTTGGTCAAAGTAGAAGTGTGCTTCTACTCGGCGGGAGCAAATACGAATGACCGTGCCGATATAAGAGAAGTTTTTATAAATTTATTCTATTTCTATATATCTTGCAAGTATATGCTACAATTAAAGATCTTTATATGTTATAAAAATATATATTTAGATATATTAAATTGTTTTATCTCCTAAAAATGCTCTTTTGGTTACAATGCTATAGATTCAATAGAACTATTTCAAAGAGAAGTTTTTATAAATTTATTTTACTTTTATATGTTGCAAGTATATGCTACAATTAAAGACCTTTATATGTTATGAAAATATATATTTAGATTATTTAAATTAAATTGTTTTATCTCCTAAAAATACTCCTTAATTACTATAAGAACTAAGATTCAATCTTTTTTTCGCTTACAATTCCGGTTTAAAAAAATAGTAGTTTTGAACGTAATGTTTTAATCAAATATTGCCAATATAAATAGAAATAATTTTAAATTTATAAAGTTACAAAATTAGAAATAATTTGTTTTAAAACTACTTTTTTTAAAATGTATCGATGCTACTTTTTATTAAATATTTTATAGATAATAAGGGTCACACTTATGTTTTAAAGATCATGTTGATAACTTTTTTTTCTTAAATATGTTTACGAAACTTTGTCATCAATGCAATTATATTTTTATTTGTTAAATAATAAATTTAAAATATATTAATTAACTAAGAGTGTAAAATAAAAATATATAAAAAAAGCAGCAATTGCCGTGAAGATTTTCTGTTGCAAATCAAGAGTCGTCTGCTTGGCCACCGGGGATGAACGGCGGTCATGGAGGAGCAGCCGTTGTGAGTCTGCCTCCCACGACCTCGCCGCCTCTAGCCGGAATCGAAGCCTTGGAGGGCATCGCGCCGCCGCTCTCCATCGAGGGCTGGGGCCCGACAGCACCTGCATCTACCTCATCGACATCTCTGAGATGCTCAAGCACGGAGCCACCGCCGGTAGCAGGCTCGCGTGGACGGAATGCGGACTTGCTGCAGCTTGGCGCGCAGGAAGGCCGGTGGGAGTACAGAAGCGGGGAGAGGAGAGCCATTGCGCCGGCGGTGTGAGCGCGGGCAACTCGGAGGCGAGGAGCCGGAGGCAGGTGAGCAGAGGTTGGAGGTCCTTGCGGCTGTAATCCTTTTGATTACAGTGGGGGAGGGGGTGTTTCGGGGCTTGAACACATCTTAATCTGATTACACCGTATTTGATTACAGAGTGGATTA
Source organism: Zoysia japonica (assembly GCA_001602275.1). Lineage (NCBI taxonomy): Eukaryota > Viridiplantae > Streptophyta > Magnoliopsida > Poales > Poaceae > Zoysia > Zoysia japonica. The sequence continues at coordinate 1,610,856 of BCLF01000021.1, read as the reverse complement.
AAACAAACATATTCTAACGTAATCAGATTACATTGTAATGTGAATGCGTTATAAAATATCCATTAAACACTTTCTGATTTTAATTACACTCTTAATTACGATTGCGATACTATTACTAGAAATGAACGAAACACTACCTAAGTGGCTAAGCATAATAAAGCTTATTACCCCTCCGGTATAAAACCGATGTCGCTAGAACAAAAAAAAAGGAATTACTAGTGAGTAGAGTGGTAGTGTAAAACTGAATAAAAACTCGCTAGCTGCTCGTCTGTCGACAACGATTCAAGAACTGAGTCCACCGGGTTTTATGTAACGACGACAAGAGGTCTACCTATATGTAGACGGCATACAAGACGCATGCACGTATACGTACCTGCCCTGGGTCCTTTTCGAAACATTTGCATGTGCGAGGTTAGCTTGAGCGGAGCCATGACAAGTTGGGAGCTCCACGGCTCCCTCCCGTTTCATCATCTCTGGCCATGTACGTCCAAAAGCTCCCGGCTAGCATTAGCAGCAGGTTACATGTGCAAGTATTCCTTCTGTCATATTTAAATTTTATTTTTTAAATTCGTGGACTATGACTTTGACCAATAAGGTTAATTAAATTTATAGAAATTATTAGTTAAAGATACAATAAACAAATATTTAAAAATAAGTTTTAAATGGGACGGTAGAAGCAGTACAGTTTGGCCTGGACGTTAAGTTTGAAGCTCGTAAGTCAGCTCAGCTCGCTCTTGGTTCGGCTCGATTCAGTTCCGTTCGATAGATTTTCAAACAAATCAAACTCATATTTCAGTACGAGCTGAACCGAGCTAGCTTGCGAGCCAGTTAAGTTTGAAATCGTATCCTCATTGCTATCTCGAGAAAGTACGTCTTCTCACAATAATAATATTGTAAATGTATATTAAAGATATTTTTTGCACTTTTTTAAGTAAGAATGCACGGAGGATGATGTTGAATTTGTGCTATTTTCAAAACGTGTGGTGGCAAAAAATTAATAAAGTGATTCTTTTTTGAAAGGTTTGAAGCATATTATGGCTTAGTTTTCATCTTAACATTTTCTAATTTTTTCTTAGATGTCATTTCAATATTAAACATGTCTACAATTTAAAACTTTTTTATCAATATGTAAAGTGATTTTTAATTTATATTTTACATGTTGAGCTTACAAGCTAAACCAGCTAGCTCGATCTTGTATCAAACCAAACCAAACTAAAATTTTAGCTCGTTTTATTTTTAAGCTAAACCAAGCTAGCTCGTTTTTCACATACTCGCTCAAACCAAGCCAAGCCGGGCGGAGCCGATCGGGCTTTGCGTCCAGGCCTAAGTACAGTACAATCATTGCACGGATCGATCATTGGAGAAATGTCCAAGGTTAATTAATTAGCTACCGTGGTTACTTACCATAGACTCCCTCCCAGAATGGTGAAACGATGAGTGGCCCTCAGGCCTCAGGTCCCTCTGTAGCGTCCCATTCGACCCTCAGTGCCCCCCAACGAAATTACTGTGCGCATCCGGACGACAGGGACTATATATAAAAGTTGGAGATCGATCGATCGATCAGGATCCTTTGATCAGTGCGCATCCGGGCTAGCTGTAATCTCCGTTGATCGATACCATGTTGCTGTTGCTTATGATCAAAACGAGGATAAATTTCCCTTGATAACATCATGTTTCCAGATGATAAATTAAAGAGTTTCCATGTCCTTCGACAGCTAAAGTAAGTACTCTCTACATTCTAAAATATAAACATTTCTAAATTATATAAAAAATATTTTTAAATTTAGTCAAAGTTAAACTTTTATTATTTTATCATTAATAATATTTTATCATAAAAAATTATTATTTTTTATTTATCATGAAATAAGCTTTCATAAAAAATATCTTTTTATTAAAAATTATGTTATTTTCTTAATATTATTAATAAAAGTTAAAAAAAATTAACTTTAATTAAATTTAAAAATACTTATATTTTGCAAATGAAGGTAGTTGTGCACGATCCTAACATCGTCGACAGCATGACAGCATCAGTAGTGGTTGAGGCCAACGAAGCTCGCTCAGTTTGGTACTGGCTGGCTAGCTAAAAACAGCTGATAGAGTATCTGATGAACCGGCCGGCTGGTCACGACACAAGGACCAGGGCGCACCTGACCGGCGGATGGGCTCGGCCGGTTTTCTGCTGCTATTCTTGCTGCAGGGTTTCCATTATCGATCCACGGGCGAAGACGGCGCTGCTGCTGCTCCATTGTGTTTGGCCTACCGTTGTTTGTGTAAAGCGATTAGGTGCGGAGTACGCGTATAGTATGGCTGTCGGGAGAGTAACGAACTCGCGAGTCACGACACGACCTGTGGCTGTGTGTATAGATCCACATGACGCTAACAAACGAACTCGTATGCACGGAGCAAGTTGGCGAGTTCATCGCTGAATGTTAGTAGAAGGGAAATATTAATGTCACAGTTTGTTGCTAGAATTAATGGACTCGTTTATTGCTATTACAGATAAAAAAAAAATGCAAATATAGGAGGCTATTGAAAGACTGAAATGCTCTTAAGCACATGAATGCCTTTGGCTCTCAAGCATGAATAGAGGTGTATATGTGAGTTCATTGTTTTGTAATTTTTTATTATTGCAAACGCATATGCTAAAAATGTGTATTTCTATAGGGCAAAAAGTGCACTTGTACTGTTGTTTCAGTGGTACGTATTTATGCTAACAAGTTCAGGTTCAGGTGGCGTTGGCTAGCGGGAAACGGGAAGTTAGATTGGAATTGTGAAATAAGGGAGAAATTCGAGTCCTTCATTTGTCATTTAGTAACTAAATCTCAGCTGTTTATTTATTTTTCAATCACAAATCTATCCAACATTTCCGATCTGGCAAACGCCACCTCTGAAGTACAAATGTTCAAAGATTGGTCAACCCATCTGATCTCACGGCGTCTTTCCTCCATCTCAATCCAGCGTCACTCTCAACTGCCGCTTAAGTAAACAAGTGCCCTATGCCAACTCAAAACCATCAGCTGATCTCACGGCGCCTTCCCACCGTTTCAAACGGGATGGATTCGGAGCAGTGTGTACGCATAGCAAATTATACGTACTGGGTAAACAGCGGGGGTAGTGTACGGGTTCTCTTTCTTTCTTCGCCGGAGTTTTCTCTCTACCGGACAGGATATACGAAAATACGAAATGGATTATTCGCGGGCGGTTTGTTGGCACGTCCCCATCGATCCACCCCGGGCCACCACCACCCCTGCGAGACACAGTCACACAAGCAAAGATTCCTGTCCCCGTCCGGTTGACGTCCGGCCAACTGAAACCAAGACGACGAGGTGAGGTAGAGACTAGAGTAACAAGGAGAGGTATACCATATGATCCAAAACATTTTGGCAACCCGTAGTATATAAACAGTAGTTAGGGTAGCTTGATTTTTTAACGAACAGCGCATGCATGTACTGGTAACAATTACGATCGTAACGATAGCAATTTAAAGTAGAAGTATATGCGAACACGCGTCGCGTATGCTCGATAGAGCGTTAGAGAGCAGACTGCGCGCTGGTATGTGGATCACTTACGAGGCTCACCTCTTGCGGCCAACACCTGCTGTTTGACGCTTGTCAGTCGATTCGTTTCCATGCGAAACAACAAACATTTTATACGGCTGTCATATGTATTTTGATACTCTACTGATCTCGCGGGCCATATATCACAAGTAGGCGCCTCGGACAACCTGCAGGGGAAAGCCAGGGTGTCGCCACGCCATGAAATTCCAAACGGGGATCGGAGCCATCTCTGCTTAGCCCGAACTATCTCAAAAATGATACTCCTAGTTTTGTTGTATTAGCGGAGAGAGCAGCACACACCAGGACCAAAACATAAAAACAATCAAGTGGTCCTACGTGTCACATGTAATTAAAGATTTAAGCGGCTAGTATGATTAGACGTGCATTTTCAGAGGTCACACGCGTTGGACTTCCACTCGACCGATCAATCCGACCGCCGCCGCCGCCCCGGAAGCTGGGATTCGGACGGAGAGCAGTTTAATTAGGTTAATGATAATATTAATAATCAGTTCACTAAGAACATGTTTGGTGCTAGAAGGAATAATAATTAGAGGTTTGTTACAGTGCTTGAAAGGTACTTTCCCTTCTAAATTATTTTAGCCTTTGAGTTTTAACAATTAGTATTGGGGTCATTTTTTTAATTAAGGTTCATAACTTAAAATATCTTTTAGATACCTTCTTATTTTTAAACGATATATCTAAGCAAATAAACAGTTATCATTAACTCCAAGGACACAACATACTCATAACTATCTAGCTAATAACGTATCCTCTCCGGTTATAATTATTAGTACTATTGATTTTTAATATCAATTTTTACCATTCGTCTTATTTAAAAATATAAAAATATAATACATTTTTTTATAGTTTGCTTTTATCACTAGTAGTGTTTGAAATAGAACTAATAATTTTACATTTGAACATTTTTTTTAATAACATGAGTGGTCAAAATTAATGTTAGAAGTCAATAATGTCAATATTTTAAAACCGGAGGAAGTACTATTTAATTGCCATTAGCTAGTTACTACTATTAGATGACTAATTATTATTTAGGTCTGTTTGAAACATCTTGGGCTGACTGGTGGGTGGATGTGGCAATTAGCTGAGCTAGCTAGATTGAGCTAACTGTTGGGATAAGAGTAGTTATCTAAGAGTTTAGCTAGTAATTACCTGTACTATTAGCTGAGGTGTTTAGAACTACCAGAGATAATATTAATAAATAAATATTATTCTTAATGGTTCCATCAACAAATCGTCAGAGTGGCACGCACGCGGACAAAACTGTCATGTATTACTAAACTTGATGAATACTCTACAAGTTGCTGGCAGCGTTTAGCCTGCCCGATCCATCAATTTGCACCGTTAACTTCTAACATCATTTTAAAATATTTACACTGTCAATTTTTAATATCATTTTTGCGTGATTTTAAGATATTTACATTATTAACTTCTAATATAATTTTTAACTATTTATTTTTTTAAAAAAATAAAATATTTATTATAATTTGTTTTATTATAGTATTTTAAACACTACTAATAATTTTATTTAAATTTGTTAATAAGATAATGATTAAATATAATGTTAAAAGTAAACAGTTTTAATATTTTAAAACTGAAGAGAGTATTTTCTAATCCAGTTTGAGGTATTTGCTGATCAATCTTCGTCTTATCAACATGGATCCACCGTCCACGTCCATGTTAATGTTATCCGATTAAATAGCTGGTTTATCTCTTGGGGAAGGTGGGAGAGAAGAAAGGGACGGTGACAGAGATACTCCTAGAAAAGAAACGGGCGGGGAAAAGGGGGTTTGTCCGCTCCCGGCGCCCGTCCATCCTCGCGCGCAGGCTAATGGCTAATCCTTCCGCGCATTATCGAGTGCGCTCGTCCGTAGCCACAACGACCGTTCGGAGCGTCGCCACGGGATCCACTGCGCTCAGGCTCACTCCGGTCGTTCGCTGTCTAGGCACGCGATAGAAGCGTCTCGAGCACACGGGGGACCTTAGAGTTGCCGCGCCACAGCCCACAGCCCACAGCCCTACGGGCGATGGTCCCTGTAGCGTCGCTCGGACAAGTGCACTAATAAAGCTCGCTAGGAGTACTAATCACCGGTAAGAGCTGGGTGCTCAACTCCCCGTCACACTGTCGTGCCAGCCCGGCCTCGCATCGCATGTCCGTTGGTGGCACGAAGCGTAAGGCGAGCGCTACCCTGCCCCGGCGCCGCGGCGCACGCATAGCGACAACCGTTCGTCCCCTATCAGGCGCGTCGCAGCACATGCATGCGCGGGCCCGGCCGTCCAGTCCGCATGAGCAGGTCAGCACTCAGCCGTCGGCAGAGCAGGAGTACTCCTAGCTAGCTATGGCTGGCGTGGAGACAGCACCGCTGTTCCGCCGGAGACGGGCAAGCGGCGAGAGTAGACGATGAACAATCCAGCGCCGTTTGCTATAATCCTTTAATTTATTTTAATTCTAAAATATCACTTTAAAATAGAGAAAATACAATGGACAAGTATGCGACGCGAGCCCCCGCGGCCTGCGAAATACATACCTGGCGCGTACTCGTATGCGCGGTGGGCCCGGCGCCGCTGGCAGCAGGTGGGATTCCGAACATCACCCCGCGGCGCGTACCTACATACGTACTCCTATGGAGGAGCACATACGAACAAGATCTTGTACAGCTTCCAGGTCTCCCGGTGGTTCGCGCGGAGTGGTACCGGTGGTACTCGCGTCTGTTAGATACCACTGTACCGCAGCCGTATTAAGCTGGAGCCTCCTATTAACGACGGTTGCAGCAACCGGCTGGTAAACCTCGCGAGCGGTGGTACGTACGCCGGGGCCGGGCGGCTCCGTCGTGCTAATATTACTATAGTTAGTACAGCTATAGCACGTGAATGGCTCCGTAATATATTCTCTAGCTAGGCCAAAGCGCTGGTGGGAATATAATGAGCGAGGATAGTTTAAGCGTGGTTGAAAGTAATTATGGTTCTTTTGAAAAGTTGAATGAAGGTGGAAATGATGCTTTGCCGTCGGTACAAAAGATGAAATCATGGACGCATATGAATCTTTTTTGAGAGAATAAGTAACACACGAGTTATTTTGTTTTTTTTACTAAATGCGACTGTAAAAGTAATATTATTATTGTGGTTACTTCACTTTTTATAGTGTCGTTTGACGTCATATGATATTATTTCACCTATACGACCATATCTTTGCAATTAATTATTTAGATCCAGGTTGTTTGAGCTTTGGGTCTTAATTTTATCTATATGCCTTAACCAATGACATATTTGTCCTTATTTTTTTCACTTTTACAATAGTCACAGCTTTACTGGCACGTGCACGTACCACATAGTCGTCTTCAAACTAATTTTTACAGAGACAAGAGTATGCCTCATTTTTTTTTTCTAATTATGATAGGTGATCTCTAGGTGCAAACAATATCATTGTGTGACATGTGATGTGCAAGTAAAAGTAATATTATTTTACTTTACTGAACTTAGACTGCTACAACTTTACATTATAGTTTTATCTCGGATATAGAAAAGATGCATTGCTTTATACAGAGACACTATTATTTTTGCTAACAAAATAACAATACATCCATAAACCATTTGGTTTTGAAAGCATTGAGCTCCCATATTTGTTGTGACTTATTATCAATTTTTTTGTTAGATTCAGATTATTTAGAGGGTTCATTGCTTGTAAACGATAAAATATATTACTGTTATTCTGCTTTAATGATGCTGAAACGACAACAAACTATTTACGTTATTAACACTATTATTCAATGACATAATAAATATTCAAAGACATTACGATATACTAGTATTTGTTGTTTGATTCTTTACAAACTTATTCAACTAAAATAGCAACAACTCTACTTAAAATTAAATAAACATATATTATATTTATATAAGATACGATATAATAGATTTAATACAAAGATAAAACAATCGCTGGCAAGAAAAACCTGCCGAAAGAGGTCCCATGCCTCTCCCTCGTTGTGTGCCTACCAAGAAACCAACAAGTTCAGGGTGACCATAGCAGGAGCCAGGGAGGGAGGGAGGATGGGCGAAGTGATGAATCGCCGCTCGAGGAGCAGAAAAGAGAAAAAGCAAGACGCACACAGAAATATATACAGAGTTGATACATAAAGGGGGCCACTATTTCTCCCCTCTCCGCGTCTCCACTCTCCACCTCAGTCCACCACCCTTTACTCATCCTTGTCCCTTCACTCTCCGGAGCAGCAGCCGAAGCAATGGGCGACCGAGCGTACGCGCCGGCTGCCAAGCCAGTCCCCGTGCGCGCTACCAACGGCGCGGCGAACGGCGCAGGCCCTCCGCGCCCCGCGCCGCCGTCCATGGTGCCCGGCGGCCGCGTTCCGCCGCCACCCATGTACCGCCCGAAGCCGCTGCAGTCCCGACCCCCTCCGCGTCGGCCCCGGCGGAGCGTCCGCGGATGGTGCTGCGTGTGCTGCCTGTGGCTGTTCCTGGTGCTGGTGGGCGTGGCGTTCCTCGGCGCCATCTCGGCGGGTGTGTTCTACGTGGTGTACCACCCGCGGCTCCCGACCTTCGCGGTGACCTCGCTGCGTCTGGCGGCGCTGAACGTGTCGGACTCGGACGCGGTGACCTCGCGCATCGAGTTCACGGTGACTGCGCGCAACCCGAACGACAAGATCGCGTTCGCGTACAGCGACATCGCGGCGGCGTTCTCCGCGGACGGCGGAGGCATCGGCGACGGCGTAGTCCCGGGGTTCCTCCACCCGGCGGGGAACACGACGGTGGTCCGCGCCGTGGCCGAGGCGACCGACGCGACGGCGGACCCGGTGCAGGCGGCGGCGCTCAGATCCAAGAAGACCCACGCGCTGTCGGCGCAGATGGACGGCAAGGTGGGGTTCCAGATCGGGCGGTTCAAGTCGCGGTGCATCGCCGTGCGCGTGACCTGCGGCGGCATCTCCGCGTCGCTCGCCAAGCCCGAGCCGGACGCGGCCCCGGCCCCGGCCCCCGCCCC